>OY725323.1:33050346-33280346 GCA_963242795.1 Inga leiocalycina
AGTTGATGAATATGATGGCCGTTGTGAGCATTCATCCGTTGGAGTCATTTTGACCGTTGAGCATATTTAAAAAATGAGCTACCATGAGATTTCCATTGCAAAGCAGAGCGTCTCGTTGAACAGCAAGAAGATTCATTTTGAGCTGTACATCACGTTGTGGAGTGTTTTGTGTTTCAGACAATCTCGCATGGTAGGTCAGTTACTTGTCGTGGTTGGTAGGCGCCATTCGGTGTGTAATGATGAAGTTCACCGTAGTTGACTTTTATTTGAATCTGCAATCTGAACGTTTAATATCCTATTTCACACTTGAAATATATGTTACCTATCATTTAGAAACAATAACAAGTGAGAACACAATGATTCAATAACATGTAACCATATTCGGATTGTTCGTTGAGTGATGATATTTGCCGTACGTGACCTCCGTTCTTGAAAATGCAATCCAAATATTTAATCTCCTGTTTTAAACTTGAAATATATGTTAGTTAATGTTTAGGAAAAATAACAAGTGAAAACATAATGATTGTATAGCATTTAACCACGTTTGGATTGATGGTTGTGAGGCTCTGTTTCATTTTTGCATTCTACCACGTTATCACTCGAGTACATTATGGCTCACTCGAGTGCATTTTATATTTTCACGTTCTGGCTTCCTCTCGGGCAAACACTCGCTGCTCTTCACTCGCATCTGCTCGAGTGAAATCTCGACATCACTCGAGCAAAACCAGTCATGCTCGAGTGCTCCTCTTGTTTTCACGTACATGCTTCTTCTCGGGTTAACACTCTCATGTCAAAACTTGCATGTGCTTGAGTGAGAAATACTCCAATGCTCGAGCATGAATCCTAGTGCTCGAGTGTTACCGATTTCTTCACATTTCAGCTGCTTCTGGACATCACTCGCACAACTTTTTCAAAGAGTTAGTTTTTGCACTCGCGGGTGATGTGGGGCCACTTTAGAAAAAATTTGTTTATTTGATTCTAATGATGTATCATAAGAAAGCTCTTGCCATATGTATTCCAATGCAAAAAGAATCAGCTCCAAACTCCTTGTATTCTGTAAGTTATGATCGAAAGAGTGTATATTTCGCTAGACTGCACAAGCGTCAACTTCCAGAAGGCATAGCTCCTAGAATATACGTTCAAATAAGGCAAATTACCTATTCATGGAAAGCTCTTTGAGTCTAGTTTCATTTGGCACTGGTCTCGTCTCAATCCGATGTGTGGTTTGTAAGTTACATGCAAAATACCGAACCTATCTTGAAAAGTGACGGTGATTTCGGTTTCATTTTTGACGAATCATTATCTCCTTCATTTGAGCTTCTTTCAATGTGATCTTGGTGCCAATTTTACGTGTTGTGAGTCCTATTTCATATGCCACTGGTTTCGGGTCAATCCGACGTGTGGTTTGAGAGATATGATCAAAATACCAGACCTCTGTCAGACTGAATGTAAAACAGAGTAGAACAGAGTGCTCATCCCGTGCTCGAGTATTGAGCTCTGTGCTCGAGCTTAAGTCCCCTAGAAGTGCCATAACTCACATATAAGTCATCTTAGCTTCGTATTAACCTATTCCAACCATCATTTGATCATAGAAGCCTCCGGTATCATCATAGAAACCTCCAGTATCACTTCTAACAACTTGAATCTTAATATCATGATAGATCTTCCAAGTTCTTCATTCTTCAATATCTTTCTTCTTGGTTTTCCTCTTGATAATAATTCTCCATAACCAAAGTAAGCATCTCCTTGACTATCTTCAATTTCTTTTCTTCTTCTTCCTCTTGTTCATTTTCATTAATTCAATCTTCTTCATTCTTTGCTTGACTAATCTACAAAATATGTAATATTAAATATATTAGTTAGTCAAAGAAATACATTATATAAACTTTTTGCTCCTATCATTTCACATCTATATTTGACATCATCAAAACTAATCATATCTAACACTTTAATGATATATCAAGTGCATTTACCTTATTCGGAAGATTAGTTGAGCATTTTGAATTTTTTGTGGAATGGGCTTTTGACAAAGTGTGGGGGTGTATCTATCATCAACTTTACAGTTGCAATTCAATAAAAAGAGAAAAAGAAAAAAAAAAGATATTAAGTATTTGAATTGTGGGTTGTTGTGATTAAATAAATTTATAAGTAGTCCATTTTTCAATTGCTCTATTTCTTCAGCCTTTCATATCATGTTTTACATTCCTTTTACCTTAACCCCCTTTACAACCCTTAATAAGTCCTTTTGATTTGAATTATGCATGTGAATTAGGTAGTGGGGATTGAGATTTTTAGCAAGCCTATGATAGTGCAATTTTTTTGGTTGAATTTGAGCGAAACACTTACCCTTAAACAATTGAGAGATTGAGAGAATGAGTTACAAGTACGAACTCGGTTTATTCATTTTCAATTAAAGTTACCAGTTTATATTTTCGTTGATTCATTAATACTATGATCTCTTTATTTTTCAATTGTGTTCTTACTTATGACTTGATACTTCTGATTTTGTGGGAAGCACTTATTAGTTACTTCTTGTCCGAGGACGACCAAGAGATAAGTGTGGGGGAATTTGATAAGTAAAATATTTGTATATTTATTTTCCCTTATATGATGATTTTATGGACGATATTTGAGTTTAATATAATAAATTTGGGTGTGATTGATAAATAAATAATGTTTTTGGAATAAATAGTATTAAAAAAATGAAAGTACTGTAGCAATAGGTTCACAGTAGAAAATGGTTACACTATAGCGGATGGAAGTTATTGTAGCGACGGAATCACTATAGAGTAGCTGGACTGTAGCTGTTGCCGACATTCACTGTAGCAGCCGTGCAGATACTGTAGTTGTTGCCGACATTCTCTGTAGTAGCCGCCAGATCACTGTAGCAGTACTGCAGCATGCAGTTTCCCCCCTATAAATACAGATCAAGGCCGAGCTCAAGAGGGGATGAGACGAAGAGAAGCAGAGGTTTCATTCTCCAACAGGGAGAGGTCCTTCTCTGACTGGAAGAAATCATTCTCTAACATTTCTGAGTTCATTATATTAATTTCTAGATTTAATTTCATGAATTGTATTACTTTGTGCATGCCTCTATCTTAGAAAGCTTAGGATTATATTACATTTTGCATGCCTCCATCTTGGAATGTTTAGGACTGTATTACTTTTTGCATGCCGCCTACATGGAAGGTTTTACCTCCTAAATGGATGGCTAGATTTCTCCATCTTTCATGCATCTTTTGGTTGTATATTTATGTTTGAGAATTTAATATTCAAGTTTTATGCATTGTTAATTTATTTTGTTTTTATTTTCAATTTCATTATGAGCTAAACTTCTATTTTCCTAGGGTGATGACGTAGCTTACTAATGACGGATTGAATCTTAACTTGTTAAATCTAGTTTTAATTTCTCTTTCATGATTGAGTTTTAATTATTATTCTTAATGCTTTTGATTGACTGGCCATCTTTTGAATGATTTCAATATATATGTTGAGACCGGAAGGAGATACATGTGTAGAGACCCTATAATTAAAACCATAACTTACACATAAAATAGGAATATATTCATATGAGTTGTGTAGTCTTGTGAGTTCTATAAATCTTGATGCATAATCAATTACTTAAATTCATATAGGAATATATTGGATTAGCAATTGATTATAGAATTGCTTGACCTTGGAAAAGGCTGGTAATTAAATTAGGGAAATTCAACTATCAATCATGTGGAATAAATTGGGCTAGAATAGATAAGTGGTTCAATCCGGAATTTGTTAAGTGAAATCTAATCCCTAAGGCTTTTTCTCATATTTTCTTTCTTATTATCTACACTCATATTTAATTGTTTTTCTTTTATTTTGTACTCTCAATCACCAACTAATCAATCGATTAAATAGAATTAAAATTACCCATTTTGGTACTTAGTACTCAATCCTCATGGGAATGATACTCTACTTACTTCTATATTACTTGATTACGATAGTGTACCCTTGCACTATTTAATTGATCATCTACACCCGTATCAATTACCGAGAACAAGAAAATCAAAAGCTCTCTGTCATTGTACCTCATTGACACCAAGATAGGTAAGTACCTCATTGACACCAAGATAGGTAAGTACCTCTTTGACATGATGCATTTTTTTAAAAATATTGTACTTATTTTTAAATCTAGCTTTGAAAAAAAAATTTAAAGCGGATGACATATGGACTTGCCAAATAAGCATATTTGGTCAACTGATAGTAAACTTAATATGGATAGCAACCAAGGTGAAATTGTTGCAATTTGAAAACTTTCGGGGCAATATTTCTCTTGAATCAAAACTTTTGTGGAAAATTTGCACCTAAACCTAAAATAAAAATGATGTGGATAACACGTGGACTGCCAGCTCAGCATATTTAGTCAATTAACCGTTAAACTTAACTAACATAATGGCCAACACAAAATTACTATGATTTGGAAACTTCTAGGGCAACATTGCATCCTGAAAAAATCTGATGCAAACTTGCCCTAACTTGTCAAATTATGGGGCAAAATATAGCCCTTAACCCTATATAATATGATATTTTTATTCCATTTCATTTTATAGTTAATAATTTTAATACTTTAAAAAATTTTATTATATGAATAGTCATGTCGTGTTCATAAAATATTCGATATGGTTTTACGTTGGCTTGAGATGGATGTGTGGTCATATAAAAAAGGATAGATTTGTAATGATCATATGCACAAATGAGTTGGGGTGGTTTCTATGGAAGAGAAAATTGTAGAAAATCATTTAAGGTTGATCAAGCAGTACGGAGGAAGACCAATACGAACACTCAATGAAGTTATAAAGTGGGATCTTTTGGTTAATAATCTATCTAAAGGTTTGGTTTTTGATAGAGTACAATGGCATTGTGTGATCCATGTAGCAAACCCCAACTAGTGGGAAAAAGGCTTCATTGTTGTTGTTGTATATGAATAGCCATGTCAATACCATTATGTAATACTTCCTCCTGCTGTGAATGAGGGAGGTAAATAATTAATTTATAAATATTAAGGAAATTTATTAAATTTGTTATTAACTAAAAATGTATGTCAGTTTCTTTAAAGTATTCTCTCTGATCATTTTATAATCAACCCTACTCAAACAATGCAAAACAAACTAGTAGTTAAAATTAGTGACATGGGGGCTTATTTGATTTTGTTCTTAAGAAAAATTATAAATTTACACCTCCAAAAAGAATCGCATCATTTGCACCTCCGGAAATCTCAATATCAAGTTCAGTGACATGGGGCTTGTATGATTTTGTTCTTAAAAACATTTTTTTTTTGTTTTTAAAAACGATTGAAAAAAACTGAAAACCTTGTTTGGAAAAATATTTTCAACAAGTTGTTTTTAAAAACAGAAAAAAAAGAAAATTGTTTTTAAAAACTAAAAAACACAGCTTTCAGGTGTTGTCTTATTTTTATTTTTTCATTTTTTAGGCTGTCACCTATCCAATATCAACGTCACATTACCAGCAATGACCACCACCCGCAACATCCGCTGCTACATCACTTCAAAAACTAATTTTTAAAAACAACTATTCAAACAAAATTTTTTTTTTTTCAAAACTTGTTTTTAAAAAACTTTATAAACTTTTTTAAGAACAAAAAACAAAAACAAACAAGCCCATGATTTCTGTTTGTGCCAATTTCAGAGTTTGGAAAGTAAGCAAGTTTATAAACGAATCACTAAATGTGGCAACTGATGGTTTTTTAGGGAATGAAGAATTTTGGAACTGGTTTATGATTGAAGAAAGCAGAATTGGACACGGCCAAAAAAAAGAAAGCAGAATTTGAGGATGTTTTAACTCAAGTTGTGCCCTAAAGAAGGCATTAGTACAAATCCTATGAGCAATTAATGAAGAGAAAAGGTATGTAGGTCTTACAAATCCTGGTCAATATCAGCAACTCAGAGTTATGTTCCAGAGGGCTATTGATATGATGATGTTGTAGTAAGCAGCTAGATGACAATTTTCATCAATGTAATAATGTAAATAAGAGCTATCATGTTAGAAATGTATGTTGAAGAAGAAATGAATGACCAAGTATTTTTTTTTCCTCAGTCAAGAGTTTCCCTTTTCAAGGCTTAGAACACAAATGATATTTGCCTCTCTTAACAAGTGCACTTCCCAGAATTTGAACTTGTGTTCTCTTCCTTTCAAGTGTGAGCTCGCTTATTACCACCTTTCATCTTATTTATATATCACTTCTAACGTATTTCACTAGAATGGCCAAGTATTCTGTTACTCCTCTTATATATATCGCTTCTAACTATTTCACCATAATAAAAAAAAAATTAAATCTCATTAACTCTATTAACAAAATTTAGTCATTGTTTAATTAGCTTTACGCTTAATTAATATACACTACTCTAATCCAAGAGGACAAAGTCTATGTAATAATAAATGATTGATAAAATTGTATATTAACATGAAAAGTTAAATAATGTGAGTTATAAATAGGAAAAAAAAACATTCTCTTTGCCTTCCTGAGTATTGATCCCTCCAATATTGAAAATACAAATATTCTTTTAGAAACGCCCTCATTTAATAATTGTTTGGTGCCTTTTAACAATTTACATAATTAATAAATACTCTTCTTAATGAGGGTATAAAATGAAAATTTTAATAAATGCTTTAAATAAGAGGTTATGTTTTCTCATAAACAAGACTAAGAGTATCTAAAAAAAATTCTCTTGTGGAAAAAGACGGGAGGGAGTATAACCATGCTCATGATTAATATGATTTGAATCACTCTGTCAATTTAACCCAGCTTTATTAGATACTTATTACTTTGGTCCCTATTAACTCAAAGAAATCTATATCATTTTAGTACATTTTCCCCATCCTTTAAAGACTTTTTGAATGAAATTGTACACATCATAGACTCACAAAAAGGAAAATGTGCATAAAGTGAATTATTCTACATTCATAAGATTTCTTGGGTTAATGTGAATATCTAGATTAAATAGAAAAGTTGAGAACTTAGGCATGTTTTCATTGAAGCAAGATATCTAAGACAAGATTTTGAAGCTATTCAAGGATCATTTGAGATGATAAAAGAGCTGGAACGAAGTATTGATGCGGCCACAATAAGTTTTGTAAACTAAGTTTAGGAAATGCATGCCTTGCTGTGGCAATAGTAAACCTTTCCTTATGTCAAAACTCTGAAAATGCCAGAATGCCTTATCAATAATTCACACCATAGCAAAGAAACACCTTTTGCCTCTGTGAAGCAAGCCATAACTTTCATCAACACTCTCAGTACTTCATGCCACAACATAAGGATATGTTTTGCCATGGTGAAGCAAAATTACATCACTAGCATTATTATATGCCACGACAAAGAGACAAGCCTCGCCATGGCCCAAGGGTTAACAAAATAAAGCTATGCATTTTAATTAATTGGAAAACAAATAAAGGCTATAAATAGATGCTAAAAGGTTGACTGAAGTGGGGTTGACTTCTAGAGATTATTAAAGACATATCTCTGCTAGAGTTTGGAAGAATAAAAGACTTAGAGGCTACGGATTAGAGTTTCAAAGATGTTCAGAGCTCCACTCCTTGGTTTCCTATCTTTCTCTTCTCCTTTCTACCTTTCTTTTGATATGGACCTTGTCAAGATGTTTGATTTTTGTTCTATTTTGACCATGAGTAGCTACATTTATCATTCTAGGATTATCTTGAACCTTATTATGGATTGAATCTTGAATTTACTCTCTTTTAGCATTTAAAGAAGTATTAGGTGTTGGTTTTATTTTGAGCTTAATGCCTCTAAGTGCCTGATCACCACTTAGTTATCTAGTTGAATGAAATAATGCTTGAGAAAGATTATTTTGTTTAAGAACAGGGATAAAATCATATTAGACTTGTAGTCCAGGCATCAGACTAGTGGTTTGTTAATAGACGAGAGATCTATCTATTAACCTAGCATTGTCATTGTAAGATTGGATCTTAAAGACTATTTTGACTAATTTATTGCAAGAGATTGAATAAGCTTTTTGAAAATAGATGTTGGTTTTGACTCGAAAGAGCATAATCAAATAACTTTGCATCTAGGCAAACATATATCTTCTTTGATTGCCAATTGAGGGTGAATTAACTAGGTTCATAAAATAAGAAGGGAGAAGTTAAGTCCAATATGCTTTTCATTATTCTCTTTGAATTCTTAAAACTAATTAAAATCTTTTTTAGCTCAACTTAATTGAATTCACTAACCCTCTTGCTTGACCATTTTTTTGATCAAATCTCTGAGGGAATGATCTCTACTTATCACTTTATTACTTGACACAACCCGTGTACTTGCGGTGCGAGCAATCCCTTTTTGAGACGTCTTATAAAAAATATTTCTTATTCATTTTTTCAAGATATTTGAATAATTTCAAAGAGTATTACATATTTTTTTCGTATAATTATAAACTATAAAGAAAGTAGTGGATTAGTGACAAAAGTTGATGATTTTATGATTTTGTCATAAAATATACTTTCACTAATTGATCAATGACAAAATTTCGTTGTTAAATTAGTTTAGTGATAAAACTACGTTACTAATTCACTGTTTTTTTAGTTTGCTCATACTCTTTAATTTGACATATCATTTAAATCTAAATATAATTATATAAATATATATCAAAATTATATTAAAATAATTACATGATAGGTGGACAAATCATGTCTACTTATAGCTCCATGTGTATAAGCTTCATAAATGGGAGGGCACAAATTTGATCTCAGTTCCGTTAGTGTCTATACACACTTCTTAATCCATAGAACAAAAACACTTGCGGGGGTTGATTTGAACTAGCTGAAAAAAATTGTTCCAAATAAAGTCTCCACCTTAGCACTAAAATTATGGAATACATAGTCCAACCCAACAGAGTCATTTATTTTGACCATTTTTAAAAACTATATATAGTAACAAATTTCTGTTTTCTTTTTATATTAATTATTGGTGAGGCTTTTTATCCTTCAATTTTATTTTTGGAAAAATCATATATACACTACAAAAAAACACCCGATTTTCGATGGAATTTCTGACAGAACCTTTTCCGTGAAAAATTTCGATAGAATTTCAGATGAAATTTTCCGTGACAAATTTAACTATGAAATTTCTGATGGAGTTTTTTCCATGGCAAATTCCAATGGAATTTCCACCAGAAATTTTCTGAAGACAAATTCCGACGAAAATTTCTATCGAAAAGTTTTTTGACAAAAATTTCTAAGGCAATTTGCCAAGAAAAATTCCGTCAGAAATTCCATCGGAAAAATTAAAATTTATTAATTTTTAAAAAAATAATATTTATAAAATGAAAATATTAATTATTAAATAATTATATTTAACCTTAATTATTAAAATTATGTTATTATTTATTAATATTATATTTATAATTTTATATTAAAAATAATATTTATTATATTAAATTATTATTTATTAAATACTTTTAATTAAAAAATTGTTTAATTTAAATATATAAATATTTTTTTACCTTTTTATCAAATTTTTCATTATTTTTAATAATATTATATTTAATTAATAATTAATTATATGTATGTATGTTTATATATATATGATAATATTATATAAATAATAATATGTAATAATATGACACAGGTTTATTTCGGTGCAACAGACAAAGACTCGCGAGCGAAGGCATTGGCTGCTTAAGGTCTCAGGTTCGAACGGGAGAAGAGGTACTTGGAGGAATTATGAGGTGCCGACATATGGCAGTACGAGGAGGAGACACGTGGCAGCCAGGGGAGAGAGACACGTGGCACTCTGAGGCGCAAACACGTGGCATTTGTAAAAATAAAAAATTTTTAAAAAAATTCAAATTTTTTTAAAACAATAATTTTCAAATTTGTTTTTTGAAAAAAATTGCGACGGAAACAGATTCCGTCAGAAATTTCCAACGGAATTGCTTTCCATTGGAATTTCCAATGGAATTGAAATTTCATCGCAAATTTGTTTGAAACGCACCTATTAGTGATGGAACGAATTCTGTCGGCAATGCGGTCCGTCGGAAGTTTCATCGGAAATTCCATCGGAAAAGCTGATTCCGTCGGAAATCGGGTGTTTTTTTGTAGTGATAGTTCCAATATAAAGATGATGATGAGATAGATAGCTTGGTCTATCTCCTGTTTAAACTTGCAAAATTTTATATATATGTAATCCTTAGATTATAACATAGCGTGGTTATAGATCTTGGAATATAAGCTGTAAATGCTAAACGTACAATTGAAATATATAAATTTTAGAAGATGATTTTGCAAATTATAACATGATGTAAATTGAGTTGTAACTTTCGTAAGTTATAAACTGATTAGTGTTCAATATTGACAATTACAACACACAATCAATGAATTATATAACTGCTATGCGTTGTTAACAGAGTTCGGTATTTTGATTATTAGAATCTCTTTTGGATGGCTAATTAAGAACAATAAATAGAACTTTCTCAGCTCAAATATACTCCCTCTGGTCCTTTTCATATTATATATGCACTACAAAAAACATGAAATTATAAACAGAATTTCTGTCGGAATTGATGGAAGTTCTGATAGAAAAACAATTTCATCAGCAATTCCATCCAAAAATATATTTATCAAACGAATTAGTGATGGAATTTTTCTGTAGGTAACTTCTGACAGAATTCTATTGCTAATTAGTTGGCAAAGTTACTAAAAGATTAATGATGGAATAATTCATCCCTTGGTTAAGGATTCATCACACACCAGGTCGTCGGTTCAATTCCTCCCTTAGCCATAAAATGCAACAAATTTGTACTTAAATTTGCTAGAATTTTCCTTAAACTTTAAAAATTCATAACTAAATGTATAGATATCCAATTGTATGATTCTAAAGGCTATGTAACTCCTAATAAGTCTAGTTTTAGGGAAAATTATGGCCATTACACTTCTGGATGCACATCAATTTAGTATCTCACTTAATTGATCACTGCCCCAAAATTCGCCAGTTTTCCAAACCAAACTTTGAAAATTCATAGTTAATTCTATACAAATCCAAATGGGTTGGTTCTAGTAGCTAATTAAAGATGTTTAAGTCATCTTTAAGGGACAAAATATCACAGAGTATCAATTATAGCTACATATTTCCCAAAAATTCGTAAAACTCATACTATCACAAGTTTCATTCCAGAATTAAGGTCAAAATTTGAAAAATCATAAGTTTTAACTGTCTGGTTCAACTGGCTTATAACACCTATCAAATTAAAGGCTAGAATGTCTACTTTAATCCTGTAAAATTTCATAGCATTTGAATCAAGTTTGATCGATCAATAACATGTTGCAAGTTCTCTGCCTCTAGAAAATGAATTCAGATAGATTTGAACACAACTTCCAAAATCATCATAAATAATCATTTAACCATAAACACAAGATTAAACCTTAAAAATTCTCCTTGGCCAAAATATGAACAGTACCCCACCGCCATGAAGACTCATCCAAACAACAAACTAATTAGTTCTAAATGAAGGCTATACCTACCTCTACATGTTTCTACAACCAGTTTGATAATCATGCGGCACTCCAGCAAGTGAGATGGCACCAAACACCTCCAAATAGAAATCCAAAGTCATAGAAATGAAGCTTAGGATGAAATACCCTTATCTTATTTTCATGTTTTTCAGAATATTCGAGGAAAATGATATGCGGTTTGGGTGGTAACAAAGGAATAGCATAAATATACTGATATTATCGATACAATGTGCTTGATTATAATATAAAAATTCTCAACATCGTTATACAAAAGATTACATACCTTTAAAATAATTAAAAGTATGCAAATAACCAACTCCTCTTCCTTGTCTGAAATGGGAGTGTATGTTGTCGGAACTTACATCTTTACCTTTAGAGCCACTTTCTTCTACTTCCACCTATCTAAATTGTTGGTAAGGGAGGGTGAGATTTGAGAGAATCTCAATAAAAAAATAGGTACCTTAATGCATGCAAGACATATGTTATATTAGCTTTAACTAGATGCATGCCCCATAATGAAACTTTTGCATGCTCAATGTTTCATGCAACAAAACTGTAGCCATAGTATAAATAGAAACAGAGCTTTATTATTCAACTATGCTCTACACAATCAAGTAAAGTAATCACATACATCACTACACAATCAAAGCTATCAAATACATGCAAGTAAGGTAAGTCCCCTACCTTAGCCCTTTTTAATCCTTAAGTAAGCTCCCCGAACTTCGTGGCTTGTAATACGTGCCAACGACTGGCTTTCAACTCAATCCTAATATATCAAATGTACAAGAATTAGGTCAAAACCCATTGATGTACCATTTTATGCATTTCCATAGTGGTTATATAAGCCGATTGTGAAAATTTTCCAAAATTCCCCCAGGGACTCGCCCTAGCTCGGTTGTACTCTGTCAGACCGTTTTTTTCCTGAAATTTTGACCTGGGCTATTTTGACATGTTTTCGCGCAAGGAATCCATTTTCGGATTGAGAATTACCAAATTCACTTCCAAAAGATCAGAATACCCTTGGTAGATCCTATTTCAGGGTTTCAGGGTTTCAGGGTTTTAGGGACATTTTTGTAGTTATGCTTTTTTGGGCTTTTTCTGAAAAAGTGATCAACTATAACCCCACCTAATTTTCCCTCCTGAACTCAGTAGAATCATCATAACATCAAAAATCTAATCCTAAACCCTCCAATTTCTCCTGGCCGAAATCTAAAAATTTTAGAGGAAAAATGCAGTTTTTGAAACCCAACTTCGTAGACTTGCTCTTTTCTACTCCTAACCACTTTATTAACTATTTAATTACGTTATAACTATTATTTAGATCCAATTTTGACAGCATAATGCCTAGGCCACCACCTTTACCAAATTTACAATCAAAGCTAATCCGACTAAATTCTCACAATAGCTAGAATAATCAATATTTGAAGGAGAAGGATTATACATGTTAAAAATGAATTCACCAAAGAAATCGACTTACCTTGTGAGATTTTCCTCCTTCTCTCTCTAGAAATCAAGCAACTTGTCTCTCTCTCTTAAACACTCTAATGGCGTCACTTTGGCTGAAGAAGGAAGGGAGAAATTCTTTATAACCCTTATGTGCATGTAATGTTGACATAAGTCCAATTAACATGTAACCATATTTCCCTCTTCTTGGCCCATACAAAAGATGGCCAAGGATGCTTCCTATGGGTCCAAATTGGCTTCATCACATTGCCCAAGTCACATGAATACTTGTATCACATTTTTCAATTTTTGGATTTTATGGTGATTTTTGGAAGATTTTCTCCCCAAACTTTGAAAAATCATAACTAAATTTATGAACATCGTATTGGAGTAATTCTAAGGGTTATAGAATCCTTATTGAGTCAAGTTTCAAGAAAAAATATAAACTTTAGCCAATTGGAAGCTCACAATTCCCAGAATTTCAATCTTTGGATGCTGTTCCAGAAACTTTCCAGTTTCACTGGGTAAACTTAAAAAATTCATAAATTTTTGTATAAAGCTTCAAATGATTCATATGACCTATCTGTTAGATCTCTCATGTTTTGATGATAACAAAGGTTGGTATGAAAAAGATTTGATAAATAAATAAGATTGAAGAAAGTAATAATAGGGCAAAATCATCACTTGAAGTAAGCAGTGGAGTAATGAAGAAAGGCCAAGAGAAAAAGCAGAGGAACTTGATCAATGGCAAGTTTTCTAAGTATTACTCGAGTAAATACTCGAGTAATGAGACAGAAACTTGAAGTAACCAGAGTCACCTTCAAGTAACCTGCCAACGTTACTCGAGTAAGTACTCGAGTAATAAGGTAAATGACTTCCAGTTGCTCTCGGCCTGCCAACGTTACTCGAGTACCTACTCGAGTAACCAGGTAAATCACTTGGAGTTGCTCTCGGCCTGCCAATGTTACTCGAGTAACCATGTAAAAACTTCCAGGTCCTCTCGGCCTGCCAACGTTACTTGAATCTGTACTCGAGTTACTCTGTTTCAAGAAATGTGTTGCTCTCAGCATTTTCAACCCTGCCAATGTTACTCGAGGAGCTACTCGAATAACTCACTGTGGTAAGCAAAACCTGAAGGTATTACTCGAATAACATGACATGCTTTTCTCACACTTCACTTGAGGCACTACTCAAGTATGCAGGTATTCAATCACTTATTTTAACTGGATTACTCGAGTAAGTAATCGAGTAATGTGCAGAGTTATTTACACAGAACTTCAAGTCACTACCTGAGTAAGCTATGCAGAAAATTTTTGTTTACTCGAGTAAGTACTTGAGTAACAAGGTAATCAAACTTGAAGTGCTCTCGGGCTTGAAATCCTGCCAACATTACTAGAGTAAAGCATCGAGTAACCTAAAGTTTATTTGAAGGATTACTCGAGTAGCAACTCGAGTAACCTATGAAGTAAAGTATGCCATACTCGAGTAAGTACCCGAGTAAATAGGCATTTCCAAAGGTTTCAAATTTTGTTTACTTCATGCACTACCCGAGTAATGTAATGTTCATTTATTAACTTGCAGTTTATCATTACTTTCACGATAATACTCGAGTAAGTACTCGAGTAAACTTAATGAATACTCGAGTAACTACTCGAGTATGCAAGTTCAGAATTTGAGAATTCATTCAAACGTTCATTGATTTGTTTCCTATGTGATTAACCCTTCATTGTATTAGTATTTTTAGCATATCCACAGATAAACAATAAAGAGATCTTACCAAATAAGGAAAGTCAAATGCAACGTTCAAATGCTACCTACCACCACCTACCGCAAACGGATATTTTTCAAATACTGGAAAAGTCAACAGTGGCTGCACACACTCTAACGGACATGAAGAAAATGTTCCAACGGTCACTTCCAATACATCTATATATATTGGAACATCCAAACAGAAAATAGAGAACAAGAACACACACGAACGTATTATCAAGCTCACTACTCTGTTTTACTCATATTTGTAATTCTGTACTTCATTGATTCTTATTCACTGTGTGAGAGAGATATTTCATTCAAACTCAATATTTGTTATTGAGGTAACTTAAGGTTGTGGAACCTTGAGTTGGTATTGGATTACAACTTGTAAGGGAGAGCGAGTATCTAGGCGAAGGAACTTGCTTGTACTGAGGTGTCAAGAACCCACTGAATCTTGGAAGTTATAGTGAAACTCTCAGAGGAGCTCTAAGGACTGGACGTAGGTCAAAGTGGTTGTGGCCGAACCAGTATAACTCCCGGTGTACACTTCGGTGATATATCTCCTTACTCTTTACTGCTTTAATTTCACCGTCATGTTTTATATTTGCAACGAAATATTTAGTATCACCCAATTCACCCCCCTCTTAGGTGAAACGCTTGCTCTAACATTTGGTATCAGAGAGTAAGTCTTCTTGTTAGGGTATAACAACCTAAGAAGGATCCAATGGCAAGTATGGGTGAAGGAATTCTTCCCGACGGAGCATCCATCACTAGACCTCCTGGTTTCAGTGGCGAACACTTTTCCTTCTGGAAAGCAAAGTTCAGAGTATTCGTGATGACTACTGAATATGGGCTATGGGATGTGATTGAAAGTGGAAACTATCAACCTACAAAAATTGTAGATACTCATAAAATTCCAAAGACACCGGTGGAATATGATGAGAATGACAAGAAACTTATCACTCTCAATAGCAAAGCAATTCTAATGATACAAAGTGCTTTGAGTCAAAGTGAATACTTCAGAATTTGCACACTTCTAACAGCAAAGAAAATGTGGGAAGCTCTGGAAATAGCTCATGAAGGAACTTCAGGAATAAAGGAGAATCGGATCAACACCTTGGTCACTGAATTCGATCTGCTTTGAATGAAATCAGGTGAATCAATATCTGAATTTGAACTTAGATATACTCATCTTGTTAATCAACTTGTAGCACTTGGGAAAATTTATGATCAACATACCCAAGTAGGAAAGATTTTGAATATTCTTTCTAAAGAGTGGGAGGCCAAAGTCACTGCGATAGAAGAAGCAAAAGGAGAATCAATGAGATCAGTTGCTTCTCTATTTGGAAGCCTTTCTGAATATGAAAGCAAACTAAAGTTCAAACGGGAACTAGATGACATCGGTGACGAGAAAGAAAGGTCTAGCACTAAAAGCAAAAGAAGAGAATCAAGATGAGGAATAGGAGTTTGACGATGATGAAATGGGCGTAATCATAAAAAGATTCAAAAAGTTCTACAAGAAAGGTCAAGGATTCAAACACTCTCAGAAAGGAGGAACTAGCAGCAAAGATCATATCATCTGCTATGAATGTGGAAAACCAGGACATATCAAGTCAGAATGTCCAGAGCTGAACCAAAAGAGCAAAGAAAAGAGAAAAGGCAAATTCTTCAATAAAATGAAGGCCTTTGTATCTGCTATATGGGGTGATAGTTCTTCTGATGAAGAAAGTGATGGAGAAGAAGTAGCAAATATATGTCTTGTTGCTCAAGAAGAAACAGAAGAAGCGGTAAATGATTCTGATCCTACTTATGATGAATTACTTTTTGAATATAATGCTTTACATTCTGAATTCATCAAAGTAGTTAAAGAATTAGTTGTTTTCAAAAAGAAAATCAAAGCTCTTGAAATCAAACTTAAAGAAAGTTCAGAAAAGGATTGTGAAAATTGTTCTTCTTTGAAAAAGAAAAACACTGATCTCACAAAAACTCTTGAAAAATTTACACAAGGAAGTAAGATGCTAAAGGTTATTTTAAAAGCTCAACGATTTGTAAATGACCGATCTGGAATTGGATATGATCCAAAATCAGATAGAAGGAAAGGTAGAAAGAAAGCAGGAGGTAAGTCATATTTGAATTATTTCCAGCATTCTGTGCATACATCAAATCCTTTTGCATTTTGTAATTACTGTAATAGAAAAGGTCATTATACCTCTTCATGCATTCATAAGAAGAAAGGAACGATAGGAATCTACAAATGGGTACCTAAAGGATCATATGTTTCAAAAATGTCCTGTACTAAGCCAAAAGGACCCAAAAAGAAGTGGGTACCTAAGAATTAGTCATATTTAATTGCAGATGTGTCTCAAGGAATCCAGAAACAACAAATGGTATATAGACAGTGGATGCTCTAGACATATGACCGGTGATTTTGAAAGCTTTACCAAATTGCAACCTAAAGAAGGTGGAAAGGTAAAATTTGGAGGAAATCAAACCGGAAGGATAGCAGGAATTGGTGAAATAAAAAATTACAAAGGCATACAAGTCAAAGACGTATACTATGTCGAAGGAATATGTCATAATTTGCTGAGTGTTAGTCAAAGTGTAGACAAAAACAACTGGGTAATATTTGACTCAGAGGAATGTCTAATTATCAACAAGAATGACTTACCACTTGATAAGAAGAATATCAAGGCTAAGCTCAGAGCAAAAAGGGAAGGTAATTGTTATACTCTAGATATTAGTATAAATGAATCTGATAACTGTTTTCTGAGTAATATCGATGAAAGTTGGCTCTGGCATAGGAGATTGGCTCATGTTAATATGCATCAATTAGGCAAACTACTCAAAAAGGATTTAGTTCTTGGATTACCCAAAGTAAGTTTCAAAAATGACTTGATTTGTGACGCATGTCAAAAGGGTAAACAAACTAAATTTTCTTTCAAATTGAAAAATGAGATTTCAACAAATAGACCACTACAATTATTGCATATGGATTTAGTTGGCCCAGCAAGAGTAAAGAGTCTTGGTGGCAACTTATATTCATTGGTCATTGTTGATGATTTCTCCAGATTTACATGGGTTATTTTTCTATCATCAAGATGAAACCTTTGAAGAATTTATTGTTTTTGCCAAGAAAGTGCAAAATGAGAAAGGTATGTCCATTGCAGGTATTAGGACTGATCATGGTGGAGAATTTGAAAATCAAGCCTTTGAAGAATATTGTGATACTAATAGCATTGATCATAATTTCTCTGCTCCAAGGACGCCTTACCAAAATGGAGTTGTGGAACGCAAGAATAGAGTGCTGACTGAAATGGTTAGAGCAATGTTAAATGAAAAGAACATGTCTCAAGTCTTCTGGGCTGATGCTATGAGTACAGTATGCTATATTTCAAATAGAGCCTATATTAGAACAAAACTTGGAAAGACACCATATGAGCTGTACAGAGGAAGGAAGCCAAACGTTGCTCATATACACATCTTTGGTTGTAAGTGTTTCATTCATAATAATGGTAAAGATAACTTAGGAAAATTTGATTCTAAAACTGATGAAGGAATTTTCCTAAGGTATTCTAACCGAAGTAAAGCCTATAGAGTTTTCAATAAAAGAACATGTGTTGTTAAAGAATCAATTCATATTGTATTTGATGAATTTGAATCCTATGACAAAACCATTAATGAAGAACAGGAAGTTGTTTTAAATCAAGAAAATGGTCAATCTATTTCTAAATCTCTTATTCCAGAAGTTGATGAAAACAAGGAAGAAGAGCAATCACTAGGACAACCTAGAGCCTGGAAATACAATAAAAGTCATCCCTTAGATCAAGTCATAGGAGATGTGAATGAAGGGATCAAAACTAGAAATAAAATTTTCAATGAAGTAAGTTTTTCTACATTCATTTCTAAGATTGAACCTTCTAACATTGATGAAGCCCTATCAGACAATGATTGGGTTATAGCAATGCAAGAAGAACTAAATCAATTTGAAAGAAATCAAGTTTGGGATTTGGTACCCCGACCCAAGGATCATTCGATCATTGGTACTAAATGGGTATTCAAGAACAAACTCGATGAATCTGCAATTATTGTCAGAAACAAGGCAAGATTGGTGGCTAAAGGCTATAATCAGGAAGAAGGGATTGATTATGAAGAAACGTATGCTCCAGTGGCTAGATTGGAAGCTATACGCGTACTCTTAGCCTTTATGTGCATCAAAGGATTCAAACTCTATCAAATGGATGTAAAGAGTGCATTTCTAAATGGCTACATTATGGAAGAAGTATATGTAGAACAACCTCTAGGTTTTGAAGATGTTACCAAACCTAACCATGTTTTCATACTCAAAAAGGCTTTATATGGTTTAAAACAAGCTCCTAGAGCATGGTATGAAAGGCTCAGTAAATTTCTTATTGATCAAGGCTTTGTACAGAGAAAAGTTGATACAACACTTTTTATAAAATGAAAACGTGATGATATTTTAATTGTTCAAATATATGTTGATGACATTGTTTTCGGTGCTACTAATGAATCTCTGTGTAAGGAATTTTCTGAGATAATGCAGGGAGAATTTGAGATGTCAATGATGGGAGAATTGAATTTCTTTCTCGGTTTGCAAATCAAACAAAGAAAGAATGGAATCTTTATTTCTCAAACAAAATACTTGAAAGTGCTATTGAAGAAGTATGGAATGGATGAAGCAAATGGAACGGACACACCAATGAGCTCAACTACGTTGCTTGATGCTAATGTCAAAGGGAAAGACTACAACATCACAAAATATAGAGGAATGATTGGATCATTACTCTATCTCATGGCAAGCAGATCAGACATCCAATTTAGTGTTGGCATATGTGCAAGATATCAATCAGCACTAAAGGAATCACATGCCGAAACTGTCAAACAAATCTTTAGATACCTTGCTGACACACCAGAATTGGGTCTGTGGTATCCCAAATGAAGAAGTGAATATCTAGTTGCATATTCAGATTCTAATCATGGAGGATACAAGACAGAAAGAAAGGGCACCAGCGGACAAGGACAATTTCTTGGAGGATCTCTTGTATCATGGTTCAGCAAGAAACAAAATACAGTGTCTCTTTCGTCAATGGAAGCCGAATATGTTGCAGTTTCAAGTTGTTGTTCACAAGTGATATGGTTAAAACAACAACTACAAGATCTTGGTATTTATCTCAAAGAAATACCAATCTATTGTAACAATACCAGTACCATAAGCTTAGCAAAGAATCCAATTCAACATTCTAGAACCAAGCATATCGATGTTATACATCACTTCATCAGAGATCATGTCCAAAAGAAAGATGTGAAAGTGATATTTATTCCTACTCATCTTCAACTAGTTGATATCTTCACTAAACCCCTTGTAAAAGATTAATTTCTATACATTAGAAGAGAATTGGGAATAGTAAATCCCAATGAATTGTAAGTTATTTCAGTCTCTTATAATGTTAGATAAAGATATTTGATAATGTTTTGATGATTACTAATTTAAGCATCGGAGTATGTAGAAACTTGTTTTGTAGGAAAATTGAAACTTTGTTTTGAGAAATAAAAACAGAGGTTATCAGAGGACACCTTTATTGGAGTACCAACTTCAAGTAATGACTGACAGTGAAGCATTACCCGAGGAACAACTTGAAGTAAAAGAGCACTTTACTCGAGTAACTACTCGAGTAATAGTCTTCCAAAGCTGGAAGTAACATATCAAGTTACCTGGAATTTAAATCAAACGGTTCAGTTGGTGAGAAATGAACAGTCAAAAGTAGAAAAGACAGGTTACCCGAGGAGAGCCTCGAGTAAACTTGAAGCTTACTCGAGTAAGGACTCGAATAACTGCAGGTCCAGATCACAAATTTGATGAGAATCGACTCAAATCTGCTCTAAAATGGCTATAAAATGATCAAGGAAACATACATGGATAATTACAATATTATTCATGCCAGGTACGCAATTTAAATGAATTATTTTAGAAATTTTCTGTATGATCACTCGAGTAAGGACTCGAGTATACATGATATTTACTCGAGTAAGGCCTTGAGTAACGTCGGGTTTTAGGTCTTTATCTGTCGAAAACTCGGTCATTTCCACAAAATCTCCTCAAGTAAGTCACTCTATCATCTCACAAAAACTTTTCACAATCTCTTCCCTACACTATTTCTGTCAAAACCCAACAATTTTTGGCTCCAGAAACCTCCTATTATGTTCAGATTCTTCCTGACCTAACTCGCTACTTTCACTCTGTTTTCTGGTTTTTCAAAGTCTTCACTGAATCAAAATGGTTAAAACCAAAAACCTTACTCCCACAGATTCTCCTGGATCCCCATAACTCTCTGACCCTCTTTCTTCTCCTCCCAGAAAGAGACGAAAGCTTACACCTAAGTCAAAAGCAAAAGTCCAACCGAATCCTCAACAAAAACCTAAAGAGAAAGGAGTTGTTATCAAAGAGCCAGTAGTTACAAGGGCTCAATCCAAGAAGAGCACCTCTACTGGGAGAGGCAAAAGTGCCAAATCTCCTTCTCCTCCAATTTTTGATTCCTCCACTCCCTCTTTCACACCTAAACCATCCATAAAGCCCAAATATGATGTGAATGTGGCTAAGGCAATGGCTGGCATTCTTGATCAACTTGAGAAGGGGCAATCTTCAAAGAAATCAGAACTGCCAGAAGAGGAGATCACCAAACCTCCAAAGGGGTTTAATGTCAATAAGCTAGAGGAGTCTCAGAATACCTCACTCAATTCTCAAGGATAAAAGTCTGTAAAACTCACTATGTGGACCTCAAAGTACTTCAGGAGGTATTGAAGCATGATCTTAGTCCCTTTTTGGAACCTTTTATGCCTTGGCTATCTGTTAAGCTTCCTTTTTGTACAAAAGTAGTCACCCACTTTTACTGCAATCTTGAGGTTCTAGATGAACCAAATAGAACTTCAGCTGAGGAAGAAATGACTACTATTGTTAGAGGCCAGAAGATACTTATCTCACTTTCTAGGATCAATCTGTGGTTAGGAATAGAGAACCCTCCAGATGACATTTACTCCAAACTTGATTCAAACCAAATTTTCTCTGTTCTTAAACCTGGTGAGCTTGTAGGCCCTCTGAATTTCAAACCTAGTAACATGTGAGATCATCACAGGGTTCTATGGTATATATACTCTAGATCCCTTGTGAACAAGGCCAACAATTATACCCACTTTTCTGATAGGGACTATAGATGGTTTGCTTCCTTACTCCTGAAGGAACAAGGGGGAGTACATATTTTCTGAGATGAAGAGGTACAGGATAGATGGAAAAGCCACAACCCCAATGTCATATCCTCAGATTGTTTCGCTTATCCTAAAGGAAAATAAGATATGGTACTTGGAGAGTAAAGAGCATATTGAGAGAATTACTCCAGTTGGGAGAAATCAAATTGGGAAGCTCAACATTGAAATACCTCTCAAGGGTCCTCTGGAGTCTGGGTCGAAGAATAAGAAGAAGATGGAGATTGGGACGAGTAAAATGGATGACACTCAGTCTTCAGCTCCAGCTGCTACTATCTCATCACCCTCTTTCCTCAATGCCACACTCCAACACTTCATGGAGAATATGCTCAAAGGATTCCATGTAGACATTGCCAACACCAATGTTGAGTTGATAACTCACATGAATGACAAGATGGTTGAGTTGGTAGAGAAGATGGATAAAAGGCACGAAGAGTTGTTAGCTGAGCAACGTGCCCAGGGTGAGACCTTGAAGTTGATTCTGGCAAGACTAGACTCTTTGGGTCCTGGACCTTCTGCTGGTCCATCATCATCTGCACCTGAGCTATTCTCATCTCCAGAGCATATACCATCTCCAGAGAATATACCTCCACCTCCAGAGAACATCCCATCTGACCTTCATCATACTGAGGTTGAGCTTGTTATCCCTCCAGTCTCTAGTCCACTTGAACCAAGACCCAGAGATATCCTTTGCTTAGTGGACAATCCTGAAACTAATGAGACTATTCATATTATCATAGAGAACTCACCGCCTAGTGCTCAGCCCCAACCTACTCCTACACCCATTCCTTCTCCTACTCATACAGAAGAGATCTCTCCCTTATCTTCTGATCATCATTCGGGAGAGGCCATGGAAAAGGTTGAGACAACTACTAAGATTGTCTATCAGCCTCCTCCTATTCCTCCAAGAGATGACCTTCAAATATCTCCACTAAATCTTCCTGAACCAAAATCTTCTAGTTCTTTTGATTCTTCTGGTTCAGATGGTCCTTTGGTTCTTCCTGTGAAACCTATTTCCATGGTTAAGCCTTCTATTCCTCCACTTGATTGATGAAGACAAAAAGGGGGTGAAGAGCTTGAGTGTGATTTTGTGGAGTGTCTGAGTTTCTTTTTCATTTTGGGTATGGGTGTACATGGGATTTAGGGAGCTTTTCAACTTATAACTTTTTCATCTTGTAATTTCATTTTAAGTTTAAATGTAAGCTTCTTTAAGTTATGATTTCATATCAAGTCCATTTATGCTTTTTAATACATTGTGGGACTAATGAGTTTATTATGTATGCAAGGTGGATATGTTATGATTTCAACATTTTTCAAAACACTTTGAATATAAACTTAACAAGGTTTTCAAAATTATCATTGAATTCAAGAAGTGTTTATTTGAGAACTTAATTCCAAAAAATCTTGTTCAAAATCACCAAGTTTGTCATCATCAAAAAGGGGGAGAATGTTAGATCTCTCATGTTTTGATGATAACAAAGGATGGTATGAAAAAGATTTGATAAATAAATAAGTTTGAACAAAGTAATAATAGGGCAAAATCATCACTTGAAGTAAGCAGTGGAGTAATGAAGAAAGGCCAAGAGAAAAAGCTGAGGAACTTGATCAGTAGCAAGTTTTCTAAAGTATTACTCGAGTAAGTACTCAAGTAATGGGACAGAAACTTGAAGTAACCAGAGTCACCTTCAAGTAACCTGCCAACATTACTCGAGTAAGTACTCGAGTAATAAGGTAAATGACTTCCAGTTGCTCTCGGCTTTGCCAACGTTACTCGAGTACCTACTCGAGTAATAGGTAAATCACTTGGAGTTGCTCTCGGCCTGCCAATGTTACTCGAGTAAGTACTCGAGTAACCATGTAAAAACTTCCAGTTCCTCTCGGCCTGCCAACGTTACTCGAGTCTGTACTCGAGTTACTCTGTTTCAAGAAATGTGTTGCTCTCGGCATTTTCAACCCCGCCAATGTTACAAGAGGAGCTACTCGAGTAACTCACTGTGGTAAGCAAAACCTGAAGGTATTACTCGAATAACATGACATGCTTTTCTCACACTTCACTTGAGGCACTACTTGTAACACCCTGCCTTTAATCACGTAATTATAATTCGATATTTGGTAATTAAATTAGATTAGAGACCGTCGAATAGTTTGAAACTCATTTAAAATTCCCTTTAATAGTAGGGACGTTATGAAATTTTCAAAACTTCATTCCTCTCTCGGTCTCAGGTTCAATTATCGAATATAATCACTTGTGCAGTTTAACTACATTTACGTATGACAGAGTGTATAACCAAAATCCCGGCAAACCCCGGGTTCAACTATAGATATATAGTTTCAAATTCTGCTAGAGGGATTACAGGTTTAAGTATTTAAACTATTTACAACCCAACAATATACAGTAATCCCTATCCAAACAGTCTAACCAACATTTCCAAAATAAATGTCCCTACGAAACTCTACCCGCTCCGGGTCACGCGCTTCTCCTTGGAGCCACTCGCCCTGTCTGAAAGGTTAGTTCAAAGGAAAGAATGAGATTCAAAAGAATCCCAGTAGTAACTAAACATTTATACCACATACAAGCACACAGCATGTAAGCAAATCATCATACAGCAGCAGCAACCAATATCAAACTCCACCCTCATCCCCTTTCTCCGCCGGGAAGGCACACTGCCCTAACCCGAACCGTTGTTAGCTACTCAGGGACTATTGGCGTGGCATATCACACTCCACCCTCATCCCCTTTCTCCGCCGGGAAGGCACACTGCCCTAACCCGAACCGTTGTTAGCTACTCAGGGACTATTGGCGTGGCCGTGCATACATATAGCCTTATAGCTCATACAGCTAACCGGCTTTCACAAATGGCCCGTCGGCCTCACAATCAGCCTATCGGCCTCATGTCACATACTCACACCTCATCCTCATCCCCTTTCTCAGCCGGGAAGGCATACGACCTTCACCCGAACCGTTGTTAGCTACTCAGGGACTATTGGACTGACGGTGCTTCCACATATCCACATAAGTCGCAACATACGCACTTATCAAACATCAATGACAATACACACATACAATGCATCACATATGGTACGAAAGAAAAGTCACTACCTCGCTCTTTCCTGAAGTTAACTGGCTCAGTGGGCTCCCGAGGACGGCAGATGTCAAATCCTATAATCAAATTAGGGACAATATGTCAATCTCTTTTCCAAGTTCTTAATTCTATAATACTTTATGTTGGTTATTATTTGGACTCTTTAGATGGCCATTATATGCCTAAACATATGCCTAAAGGGTTGGAATAACTATCCCCAAAGATCCTCCTTTAGAAAGCTAAACACTGATTTTTGGACCCCTCACTCGCACCCCTCACTCGAGCACAGAAGATCGTGCTCGAGCACAACTTCTATTTTCACTCGAGCACACGCGAGTGAGACGCAGGAAGTGCTTGCCCGAGAGCAACTCCCGCGACCAACCTACACTCCTACTCGAGCACAAGAGGCTGTGCTCGAGCAGAGACCCCGAGCACACTCGAGCACCACGGAAGTGAGGTCCAGCGAGTGACAACCCGAGAGTAACTCCACCCCCAGGCACAGATTCACTCGAGCATAAGTCCCAGTGCTCGAGTGATCCCCCAATGCTCGCCAGTGCCAGGCGCACTCTTGGCAATCACTCTCGAGTGATACCCTGAGACACTCACCCGCAGCACCAAAAAGGCACCCTCACTCGAGCACAAACATGCTCACTCGAGCACGTTCATCCTGTGCTCGAGTGAGTTCTTCCCTCACTCGAGAAATCACACCAGATACCCAAAACGCAGCAACTGAGTTGATTTACCAGAATTCACCAATTGCACTCCAATGGTTCTAAAACTTGTGTTAGAGCTCATTTTCACTTATTTCAACGCATAGAACCCATTGGCAACCAACAATAACCCAAATTCAACCTACTCAACACATTCCTTCTCTAAATCCTCAAACCACTCAAAAACCCATTCTAACAAATTCCCTTATTCAACTTCCAACCAATTTCTAATCACTCCCAAATGTCAAAACTGACCAAATGAACAGTGACACTCTCATCAAAGTCTACCCTTCACTTAACATCATAATTAGGTCTAATTTCTAGAATTCTCATTGGTTAAGCAAACATCTTGACATATATATCAAAATGCATTACAAACCTACCTCTTCAACTTGCTGAAATCAACACCTTGATTCCACCAACTTTCAGATTCATCAAACAATCAAACACCACCAATGGAAATTCTGAAATCATAGAAATAATGCTCTTGACCTCTTGATCAACATTAATGAAGGGTAACTAAGCATATAAGATCATTTACTCACCTAGAATTCATGCCCTTTCTTTCTCTTTCTTGCTTGCTTCAACGAAAATGGAGGGAATGGAGAGAGAAAGGAGTTGGTGAAAGTGATGATCATCCTTCCCTTCATCCCATGCAAAAACCGACTAAGAGGGAGAGAGAAAGAGTTTGAAATTGTTGACTCATCCAATGGCTCTCATTAGGACACTTGTCATCATCTCACTCTTCACCCTTACATGAATTCACATACTCCCATTCACACTTGATTCCACCCCATTATCTTTCAATCTCAACCATTGATCTTAGTTACTAAGGGGTTTTCTCATCCGTGGCTAACCAGACGGTTGGTAAATTTACCGTTTTACCCCTGATTAGTACAATACTCCTTAAATTATGAATAATTGCCTTCATTTCACATTGCACAACATATACTTCAAATATGCTTAATTAACATTAATTACATCATTTGAAGTTATTATCCCTTAGTTAAAATCCAGGATGTTACAATTCTCCCCCCGAAAATTTAATTTCGTCCCCGAAATTGCTATACAACTTGAGCCATAAACTCCGGATATCTTCTTCGCATATCTTCCTCCGCTTCCCAAGTTGCTTCTCTCGGAGTCAGTCCCTTCCAGACCACCTTCACATACTATGATGAGTGAGTCTGAGAAATGTATGACCATACTATGATGGAAAGGAGTTTCCATTTCTATTGTTAGACTACTCAAGGATCAAGAAAGTAATGGTCAGGAACAAGAGGATGACATTATCCATGCCTCATCCTTGACCGGTATATCGTGTGACAAAGGGGACATGACATGGTTGTATGATAGGTTACATTGTGTTAACGATCCTCATATGAATTAGGTAGTCGTAATGTCTTACTAGAGGTCACTTGCGAATTATGGCTTAGTACAGTTATTGGCTCACTGCCAACTTCGTATGGGCCTACAGGGTTGCACAAAAGAATGACCCAACACAAGATAATGTTTAATATATGGTGGATGAATTTTATATTTATATATAATATAAAATTCTTTAATAATATTATATATATGTATTTTCGAAATACATATTTTATATATATGTATATATATATTATGATATTATTATATTGTGTTAGTTTTAAATTTAATTTTATTAAGATAAATTAGATTCAATAACTAACATGATAGAGATATAGTATCTCGGATTTAATTTATGAAGCTAAATTAAATCTAATGGCTCTTTATTTTGATTAAATAAATATGTTACATTAAAACTGTTGGACAGACTTAATTTAAACTGAATTTATTTAATTAGCTCATCAAGATAATTAATTGTTAATTAATTTTGAAATTAATAAAGATTAACTTTGAAATTCGAATATAGCCCTCATAGGTTATAAACTTGATAGAGCATATCTACTCATAGATGAATGAGAATTTAGAGCTACAAGGGAAACTCTAGGACACAATTGGAGACGTTAGCACGTAGTCTGTGTTAGAGAGCATTTGTGTGGATACCAGTAAAGGGATCGGACCTGACGTATTGGCTCTTAGAGATCGAAAACCCTAAATTAAAAGGTACGAATTTTTCTAACTCGGTTTAAATGCCGTTGATAGATCCTCGATTAGGATCGACGAAAATTTTTAAAATTCTTCCGTTGTGCCTGCTGATCCTAACACTCTTTCCTCTCTCCTAAGTGGCATCACTTTTATCAGGGGAAAGGAGAGGCCTGACAATTTTTTCGGACCCCCAGGTTTGGTGTTCAGGAAGTCAAGTACACGATCGGACCGGGGACCGACGGATTTCCCTGACCGAGGCGCTAGTCTGCGCTCTACGGGAATGCCAACATAAAAGGCATAAAGGTGAGTGAAATGATGAGGGCACTTGTCACCTCCTTACTCTTCCAACACAAAAGTGTCAGTATCCTTTGTAATGATTAAGGGACATTTGTTATCCTTTTGCTTAGCCAACACAAAAGTTGTGCCATTATGAGTCATCATTGCTTGCTTTATTAAAGTTACGTAAATAAAATTACTTTATCGGTGTCTACTCGGGTTTCACTCGGCATTTTGGCATGCATATCAGAGCCTGCAAGATGGTGTCGGGTTGGCATGTGTATGTGGGCCTCACCTGGCACCACATGCTAGCGTCTACTCCAAAAACGCAAGGTACACATGTATGTCCTGAAAATACCATGTGCACACTTATACTGGCATATATCGCTCGATCAATCAGTCCCATACCTCATGACATAGCTAGGTGGCATCTTTCAACCAACCCAATAGTACCATTTATGTGTCCTGTGCACATCTACACCGATACTTTGATCCTACTACCTATGCATACTAGGTCCTTTGCCCAATAGGGCCAAATCACATCTGTCTCTAGACATTCATAGGACTCCTCCCAAACTAAGCTTAATAGTATGCCTGATATAGACTTATCCTTAAAATACTAGGCTCAAAATTCAGGATATTACATTATTACTTTATTAATTGTTTTCTTATTCTAACATAGACTCATGGCTTGTGAGAGGGGCTTAAGGATGAAGTTCAAAGCACACCATACGCATGTTGAACTTTTGAATGATCCTCTCACATGCTTATTACTACGTTTACTATTTCTTTTTACTATTCTATCACCTATTTGGTTGTAGGGAGAGTTTTTTTTATTATGGGGAATATAATGCAACCTTTTTATTTATTTTAATCTTGGATGGTATAATAACTTTTAAAGACAATGTGATTAGACATAACTTGAATCATATTTTTATTGTGCTTTTGTTGGGAGGGTGTTTTCCAACATATATGAGGAAGCACAATTCAACAATCAAAGCAAAACGACCATGCATAAAAATTATACTACCTCATATCTTCAATATAAGACTCAGTTGACTAACTTAGGGAGATTAATAAAACTTAATAAATTACTTTAAAGTATTTATAGTTATCATTTTTTCCCAAAATAATATTCCTAACTTATAAATTTATATAATACAATGATATACATAATTATTTTAGATATATCATATAACATGCGTTATAATTAATTAATTAATTTAGTTTCTTTAATATGCCTAAATTAGTCAACTACATCTTGTACTAAATACGGTTTGTCGTAATATCAATACTTTTACTTTGATAAAGACCAATATTATATATTGCTGGCCAAAGAGAAAAGGTTGTCAACATCGAGGTCACATAACCCAAATTTAAAGTGGGCTGTATTAAGGGACTTGAAACTGCCAAGTCCTTGTTAGAAAATACTCAACTCTTCTAATCATCAAACAACCCACCTCTTCATTTGGCCCAGAAAAAAATCCTCTTCTTATTTTGGGCAAAAAAAAACCCCCCTCTTCTTATGAAGTCACGTGCAGTCAGACAGTTTTCTACGAATCTAAATTCTATTTTAGCATGATAAATCATACTGTATTTCAAGCCACAATTGATTGAGGTTGAACTAGATAGAGACCAAGGTTCCACAGCAAAAAAACAATATCATTTTTTTTTCTTTTTGAAAAGCTTGTAAATTGTAATTATTAGGTAGGGTCTTAAATATTATGTCATATATATTTTAAAAAGCGAAATTACAATGAGGCCTCAAGGAAATGGCTTAATTATCCAAAAGTCTTAGTGAAAACGGCATATTAGGCAATGACAAGTTCCAAAATAAAAAATTACAAAACTTTACTTATTATTAAGACTTCTCGGTAATTAAGTTTCCTAGTTGGGATCTCATTGTGATTCCCCTAAAAAAAGTCTTAAAAATAGTTAGACTTCTTACATTTGTCATCATCTGAAACTATTGTTCAAAATGGCTAAATTACATAATTTTTTTGAAACTTGAGATATGTGCAAATAATCTCCTTAACCCTTAAAAATAATTAAAAAAAAGCTCCCTAAACTTTAAAGACCATGCAGATAACTACAAACTATCAATTTTAAGTGATTAGCTTGGTTTAAGTGATTTTGTATCAAAAGAGATAAATAGTCCCTTGGTCTTATTTATAAGGGGAAGAGAAAAAATTTGTTGGTCCTATTTAAAAGGCACATCATTAAATTTTTTACATGAACATACAATTTTACCCTTTATTTATTATTATATTGACTTTATTCTCAATTTTCATAGAATATGATGTATATTAAATAGTGATAAAGTTGAAAATTTTTTAATTTTATGAATGAATTAATAAAATTTAATGTTTTTCTCAATCAATATGAAACATACTAAAAGTAACTTGTAAATATAATTAGAGGAATATATGATTGTGTTTTATATTATATAGTAGCTAAAAGAGTTGTTTTTTGCAGGGGAAAAAGGACAACAAACTTCGTCTATGGGCTAACATGGGTAAAATTTTAGAGATGCTTATTAAGGGTTTTCTTGATGAACAAGTATTAAATGCACATATGGGAGTATTTCCTAGTTTTTGTGGACTCTAATCTAATTGATTGGGTCGTGCCTACACATATCCTATTGCAGTATGACGGTAGAGACAGTGAACACACCCATTCCTCTCTAATTAAATTCGGCCCTTTTCTTAAGGGCCCGTTTGGATCATGGAAAATGGCACGAGAAAATAAGAAAATGAGGATTTTCCAAGCGATATATAGTGGGTGTTTGGATTAAATATTTGGTGTGAAAACATTTTCCTACCTCTACCAATTTTCAAGCGGATGAATGAAAATGGGTTCCCACAAAAAATGGTGGGAACCCATTTCGTAGCACCTCAGAAAATGAAAGAGTCCCATTTGCCCCTAATGTGACAATGGCATGGAATAAAAAGGATAAGGATTTGACCCCAATCTATACTGCTAAGGCTAGAAAAACAAAGGGCGGTGAAGAATGGAGAGGGTGAGTGGCATTTTGCTAGCAATGACAATGCATTCTGAACAACAAGTGGGTTGGTCCTTCTCTGTCATTTTGGTTGTTCTATTCTTGTTTACTTTGAGCATCCCTAGTTTTTGTGTCAAGTTAAGCAAGCACGACGTTGGCCACGGGATATGAGTCGGACCAGCTGGCAGTGGTGGGAACTCCATGAGTGAGAGATAGCTTTGTTTAATGAACATTGATCATGAAGTACCCATGTGGTGAACATGGGTTATATCTGTGACACTGCACATACGGGAAGCGAGCTTGCCCATATGTGCTTGGTGCGCGTGCAATGGTTAACATGGAAGTTCTAAAATTATCTCACAACCATGATTTCCGTAGCAGTGAAAGTAGACCATAAATAGTAGGTGTGACCACATGTAGGTGATGTGTACATCACAGTTACAGTCTGGTTCTCTTGTCCGTGCATAACCATAATAGTAAAAAAATCGAATTAGCAATGGAATTTAGTGATAGAAATTCCATAACTAATCAGCTTAGTGATGACAGTTAGCAACGGACTAGCGATGGAACTAGATTAGTGGTAGAATTTGTTCCATTATTAAAAATACTGTTACTAATTGATATAATTTAAATTGCCACATGTCCTCACCATGAGCCTTTAAATGTCCCTTTCTGACGACCGCCACTGTACCCACCACCGACCATGTATCCCTGTTAGCCACTGCCACCTCGCCTTAGGCCACTACGTGTCTCAGTCAACTGCCACCACCTCACCACCATGTATCCCAGTCAACCACTGCGTGTCACCCTCCATCGCGTGCCACATGTCAAGTAACATCCCATATTTTATTCACTAGAATTCTTTTACATTAGTGACACTATCAGGAATACATGGTGAATTTTGTTACATTTGGAAGAATGGAAAAATATTGTTACAAGTGACCACATGAAATTTGGGCCAACATAAGACATAAAATTCAATTTTTGCCTTCTTAAAAGCCTATTCTTGTAGCCCAAAATGAAGAATGGAAGAGTATGATTTTGGGCCCAAGAAACATGTAAATTTCAACCAAACTCAAAGAAAAGGAAGAATTCCCAATTTAAATACAATAATGTAAGGGTAAAATGGACATTTCACAAATAAAGCAAGAGGCATTTATTTTCTCCTTTAATTAAGCCAAATTTTGGCCAAAAAGAGAAAGCAAGAGGAAAAATAAATACTTGGACTAAAATAAAGCCATGTGTAAGTGTCAGATCCTTATCTTATTTTCCCACTTTTCATAGTGTTTGAACATAGTTCGGTGAGCAACACAGAAATAGTGGCAAGAGACTGATATTATTGAAATACTAGGCTTGATTACATTATAGGTTTTCCCCACCAGGGTTCATACAAAATACTTACAGACATTGAAATAATAAAAGGTTTTTAGATAATCAACAATCTTCTCTTGATCTTGACTGGAACCTTCCAGTATTGGTAAATACCATGTTGTCCTCGGAGCCATTTTCTACTGCTGGAAACTTTATACATTTATGGAAAGGGTGAGATTTAAGAGAATCTCAGTAGTAACATGCAATCGATCAAAAAAAATGCAACAATAAATATGCCAAGTACCACATACAACAATATTATGATAACACATAATTTAGTTCAATCGAAAACATTCAGAACCAACCATTGTTGCAACACTTACTTGTTCCGTACCTCAACTGGGCTTGAGATCACCAACTGGGCATATCAGTGTACCGGAGGCACTCAATTTGGTGTACCTGTAGGCACTCAGTTCAGTGTATCATACATATTACAGAAGATGACATACATAAAGTATATAAATATTGACATAGTATATGAAAGATAGAGTCACTACCTTAAGTCCCTTTTTATTCACAAATTGCTCCTAAATTTTGTTCTGGCTCTAGCTAACTGTTTGGTCCTAATATTTCAAGTTTACAAGTAACTAGTTTTTACTTGAACTCTTATTACCTTTAATCATAGTTTGTTGGTTATCTATCACAGTTTCAACAATTTCTGCACAGTACAACTCTGTACAGTGCGGTTTCACAGTTTTTTAAAAACTTACAGATTTTCAGTCAACTTTGGAAAATCATAATTAATTCTAGAAAACTCTGATTTGACTGATTTCAAAGTCTATGTGAAGCTTTTTAAATTTAATTTCATGGAAAAATACCCAAAGCTCACCACTATTATCAAATGTTGCCCAAAAATTCACAAAACCTCTACTGTTCCATATTCAAATCCATAAATAGGACAAAACTTTGAAAATCCATATCTTTTAGTGTACAAGTCCACAAATTCTGTGCCACCTATCAAATTAAAGCTCTATATCTCTACTTTAATGCCGTAAATTTTCATTTTTTTGGAACTAGGTTTGGCCCACGAAATTTATTGCACAACAACGCTGCCTCACTAGAGGTAAATCAAACAACATGTACTTGCAACTTCAATAAATTCCATTTTTGTATACAAATTTCCAAAAATCACAAACACCTATATTCCCACACAATTTTCCCTTCTAAATTCAATGAAGCCATCAAATTGATCAAATTCCCATTGCTTTTTAATGCCCTGTTCAGATCAGAATTTTAGGGTTTTCTACATCAAGCAACCAATTCACAACTTAATCATGAAACCTATTTCATTTGCTTCCAAAACAACATATAATCACATATATGAGATGAAAGCATCATGAGCCCTAATAAACTCTAAAAACTGAAATTAGGATTGTCACAATAGCCCACCAAAACTCAACCAATCAAAGCATCATATACATCAAAATGATGCTCTTACTCACCTCTTGCTTTTTCTTGTGTTCTTTTCTTGCTTCCTCAACTTTTGTTCTTTCAAAATGGCTCAAACCTCCACTTCTTCAAAAACAAACACCATAAAATGAAGCAAAGGAAGAAAGGAACAAGTTTCATGAAGGGTATTTGAGCTAGAGAGGTCATTGTCCAAGTGAAAATTCAAGAAAGTCCTACCTTCAAATTGTCTTCTTTCCTTGACTCTGAATCACTTGGCTGATCTTTTTAGAGCTTGGAGAGAGAGTGAATTATTCAGATTTTCCTCCCTCTTTTAGCTATTTACTTGGCCAAGAATGCTTCTTCCTTGAATAATTTGGATCAAGTATTTAATCCTCTTCTTACTCCTCTACTTGGACATCCAAGACCTCAAGTAAAAGAAAATATGAGCTTTTAATTTTATTCCACAATTTACACAATTGCCATTACATTTTTCTCTCAAATTCGTTATAGTTGGCAATTCTAGCAGATTTTTTGACCAAATTTTGAAAAATCATAACTTTATTTATAGGCACTGAATTGGAGTGATTCCAAGGGCTATGAAACCCTTATTGAATCTAGTTTCAAGGAAAAATATACTCTTTAGCTAACTAGAAGCTCATAATTCCTAGAATTTCAATCTTTGAACGATGTTCCAGAAAATAGCTAGTTTCATTGGGTAAACTTCAAAAATTCATAACTCTTTATATACAGGCCCAAATGATTTATATGACCTATCCAATTAAAGCTTAGAGTGTCTGCTATCATTTGAAAAAATTTCACATTTTTTGAACATCCTTTGGTCATCCAAAATCACATGACAATCTCACTGCTTCACCTGAAATTATACTGACATCACTATTCACATTCTAATTTTCAATGTTTAATTCCTATTATCCAGAATTTATAGCCGGTAGCTATTCAAGGTATGTGAATATTCACCATTCCATTTCATTAAATGCCACAAATGTTTACTAGGCATATTGGTGAATAAAAATAGGGTGTTACAGGAAGCATTATAGTCTCGGTGGTCGTCGGTGTTCAATTTTAACCTTTTGACAGGTAATACATCGTGCAACATATACATACTTCAAATCAGCCTTTGGGGAAACATAAATTCTTTTGAAATTTGAATAATCTACTTTAAGAAATATCATGATTCTGAGTTTCACCTTATCCAATTATGTCCTAGATATACGCTGCCCTTCTATCTCGTTTATGAGCTTCTTCAATTTCCATTCTCAAATCATTCTCCTCCTGGCCAACAATGTAGCTAGCAACTAGTGATTTGTTTGGTTCATTCTGACTTATGAATACTTGGGTTGATAGATTCAAATCTCTAAATTCTTCTAACAATTTTGTTCTTGTACCATCATAGCTGCTACTTGTACAGCCTTTATGCTCAAAGCATCAGCATCAACATTTACCTTACTGGATGATATTTGATCTCCAAGTTATAATCTTTCAACAACTCTAGCCATCTTCACTGCTACATATTAAGTTCTTTCTGGTCATGTAAGTACTTGAAACTCTTATAATCGTAGTATAATTCTACAGTGGTACCATACAAGTATTGCCGCCATATCTTCAAAGCAAACATGATTGCTGCAAGTTGTAGATCAAGAGTGGGGTAATTCAATTCATGAGACTTCCACCGTCGGAGGCATATGCTACCACCCTGTCCTATTGCTTAAGGACACATCCCAATCCCTATTTTCTAGTATGCTATACACCACTAGTATGGTCGTTAATCTTTCCTTCAGCTGTATGAAGCTCTTTTCACATCATTCATCCTACACAAATGATTGGTTCTTTCTTGTGAGCTTTGTCAATGGTAAGGCAATTTTGGAAAAATTCTATATGAACCTGTGATGGTAAGAGGAAAGACCCAGAAAACTGCGTATTTCTGTAAAAGATTTCGACCTCTTCCAGTTCAACACTGCTTCTATTTTACTGGGATCATTGAGACCCCTTTTTCTGAAATCACATGACCTAGAAATTTGACTTCTGACAACTAGAATTAAAATTTACTGAATTTGGCGAAAAGTTGTTTTTCTTTCAGAATGCCTAGCACAATTCTCAGATGCTCTTTATGCCCTTCTCTATTTTTAGAGTAGATCAGGATGTCATCGATGAAAACTACCATGAACAGATCTAAGTACTGACGAAATATCTGGTTCATGTAGTGCATAAATATGGCAGGTGCATTAGTTAGACCAAAAGGTATCACTAAAAAGTCATAGTGCCCATATATTGTTCCTCAAAGCTGTTTTCGAGAAATCTTCAGCCTTTACTTGCTGTAATATACCAAATTTTGCAATACTAAAAATGTGTAAATATGGAAATAGTAGAATAAAATAAATATCGGTATTTACAATTAAAGCTTGATTTACTTTTAGAATTCCTAGATGTCCATTGTGTCATTCACAGAAATCGAGAAATCAATATTGTAACAATACAAGTGTAAGAAGTCGAAGCAAAATTCGTCGGTGGCTGCAGGGTTCAGGGGCGTCTGTTGCGAGATCTGAGGAATTCAGGCATTTCGTGACGTGCCTCGATATGCGTGCCACGATCCCACGTGGGTCCCACATGGAATTCCGGGTAATGCACCGATGGAGCAACTTTATTAAAAAGAACTTCAGTAAAGTATGTAATGACAACTCATTATGACTCATGATGACACATCTTTCGTGTTGGTCAAATAAGGAAATGACAAGTGTCCCGAAATTATTACAAAGTAAAAACATGTTTTTGTGTTGGTCAAATGTGGGGGTGACATGTGTCTCTCATCATTACACATCATTACACCTACTTTAAGCCTTTCGTGTTGTCATCTCCGGAGTACGCCATCTAGCGTTTGAGTCCGGGGAATTCACCGGTTTCCGGCCGGGTTGCTTACTTTACGAGTCGAGTACCGAACATAGGAGTCCGGGGAAATTGTCAGGCCTTCCCTTCCCCTAACCATTTATGACCCACCGAAGAAAGAGAAAAGTGGAAGACTAATGGTTGCATGTCACGTGGCACTCTTAAGCATTAAACTTGTGACACGTGGCAAGATGAGATGAGATCATTTTATGTGATTAAATCACAACCATCCATGCCTAATTAAATGGCAAAATTTCATGCAAGCATAGAAAGAGAAAGAGAAATCAGATTTCTTCAGCTTAAGAACACAAGAAGAGAGAAGGAGGAGTGAATAGTGAGTTTTCTTGACTATCGGAGCCCATTTCAACCCTGAATCACCGTTATTGTCCTGTAAGTCCTTCAGGAAACTTCCTCTAATCACTATAAGCTTCAATTCTATGGTCTTAGATTTCTCATCTGAGGTGTTTTGTGCCAATTAGTCTACCAGAGTGTCGCCGGAATACCGAACCACTTGTAGAAATGCGAAGAGGTAAGCGTAGGATTTCTTTTGAACCGAGTACTTTGTGATTTCATTAAGTTTTTCTTAGCTCTTCAACCACCCATGTATTTCATTCAAGGGGTGTCTTTGAAGAAGGAAGATGTTTTAATCATATATATAAGGTGATAATGATGTTTGGAGAAGTATTAGACTTGTTGGTAGTTAAAATCACAAAGTGGAATTTTTGTTGTTTTGGGAGGCAAATTTCGGTTGGGGGATAAATCTGGTAGAAATATGTTGATTTTGGTATTTTTGAGTTTTCCATTGGATTCTACATGAAAATTTTTTTGGGAATAGGCTCTGGTTATAATTTTTGACAAACTGGTTCAAAGATTCAAAAATTGGAAATTAAGTTTGCTTGTGCAACAAAGTTGCCAGTGTGCGTTTTTGTCTGGCCGTTTTGTTGTGGTGAAACTTTCACTATCCAAAATTCATCTGTTGATTATGCGATTTTCCAGAATTAAAGTACACTGACAGACCTTTAATTTGATAGGTATTATGAAGGATTTCGATAAGTATACTAGGAGTTATGAATTTTTGAAGTAGACCATTAAAACTGGTCAGATTTTCTGGCAGCAGGGAGAAAAAGAAAAACCGGGAAGTGTTCGCAGTCTTTCGGCTACTGAAAGTATTTTTCACTTAAAATAGACTTAATAAGGGTTATATAGAATTTTGGATCACCTCAATTTGATTTTTCTAGAATTAGTTATGATTTTTCAAAGTTCAGTGAAAAATCTGCCAGCTTTTGGTAATTGGGCCTAATGCAGTGACCCTAATGGTAACCAATAGAAGAGAATAATTTATGAAGAGTTGGACTAAGAAATAACTCATTGCCCGTAAATTATAATTTATAGGATTTGACACTTGCCCAGAACGTTCAAAGCACGTCAATCAAGATCAAGATTTGGAAAAATTGTCAGGTAGTAACTTATCCCTCACATACTATGTGATATGTTATATGCATGTTTGTACCATTGTGAATTTAAAACATTCAGATGAGAATGGCTAAGGCCCAGTAGAATTTCCCAGTGCTGTGGCAAGGGACGGTTGTCCTTGAATTGGTAACTTTATGCTTTCTGCATATTGTGAATTTATCTCTGAATGTTGAATATGTTGATTGTACTGTAACTTTGGTTGACATGGCATAATATATGTGCATTTTATATGAGTGATATCTATTACTACTGAGATTCATTGAATCTCACCCTATTTTTCCAAACAAATTTTCAGCTCGGGCAAGTAGTTCCTCAGGCAAGAAGGTAAATACGGGCGAATGAAGCAAAGGACTTAGAATTTAATTTTCTGTTAGTTATCTATTTTGGAGATTGTATGTAATTTGTATTTAAGTGTGGTCAGTTTCGTACTAACATGTATGTAAGCGCCTATATATAAGCGAACGTGAAACGACATTCGTACCAGTAGTGGACAGCCGTCCACCTAGGGCTGTTAATTAAACATAGTAGCTTGGGTTTTAGCAGAGAACTTATTAGTAAACACTCTGATATGAAGAAATGAACCTAAAATGGATGGCTTAGAATAAATCAAAAAATAATATGAGACCCAATCTGAAAATGATTTTTGAAAATATTTTTGAAAGCCCATTCAAGTACAGCTCCACACACTGCTTGAAGTTGGGACTTTCACTGTTTACAAAAGATTACTGGTCTCCTTTTTAAAGATATTACTACACTTATGCCATCTATATGCTTTCAAAACATGGGTGTTACACTTGCAGCTGATGTGTTACACATTCTGTTAGAGCAAGAGTTTCACCCAAGAGGGGGGTGAATTGGGTGATACTAAAAATTTCGTTGGAAATATAAAACTTGAAGGTGAATATAAAGCAGTAAAGAGTTAGGAGAAATATCACCGAAGTGTACACCGCGAGTTATACTAGTTCGGCCACAACCACTTTGACCTACGTCCAGTCCTCAGAGCATCTTTAAGAGTTTCACTATAATTTCCAAGATTCAGTGGGTTCTTGGCACCTCAGTACAAGCAAGTTCCTTCACTTGGACACTCGCTCCCCTTTACAAGTTGTAATCCAATCCCAACTCAAGGTTCCACAACCTTAAGTTACCTCAATAACAAATATTGAGTTTGAATGAAATATCTCTCTTACAGAGTAAATAAGAATCACTGAAGTAAAGAATTACAAGTATGTGTAAAAACAGAGTATTGAGCGTGAACTTGATAATGCGTTCGTGTGTGTTCTTGTTGTTTTTCTCTATTTGGATGTTCCCATATATACAGATGTGTTGATAATAACCATTGGAACATTTTCTTCTTGCTCGTTAGAGTGTGCGCAGCCACTATTGACTTCTCCATATTTTGAAAAATATCCGTTTGTGGTAGGTGGCGGTAGGTAGCATTTGAACCTTGCATTTGACTTTCCTTATTTGGTAAGATCTCTTCATTGTTTATCTACGAATGTGCTAAGAATACTAATACAATGAAGGATTAATCATATAGGAAACAAATCAATGAACGTTGGAATGATTTCTGAATTTCTGGACTTAGATACTCGAGTGGTTACTCAAGTATCTTCGTGAAAATATTGATAGAGAGCAAGTCAATAAATGAACATCACATTACTCAGGTAGTGCATGGAGTAAACAAATTTACAAACCTTGGAAATACCTGTTTACTTGAGTACTTGCTCGAGTATGCTACATTTTCTTCACAGGATACTCGAGTAGTCTTTCAAATAACCCAGCAGATTACTCGATGCTTCACTGCAGTAATGTTGGCAGGATTTCTGGCCGAGAGCACTTCAAGTTTTGCTTACCTGTTTACTCGAGTGCCACCTCAAGTGAACATCTATTTTCTGCATAGCTTACTTGGGTGGATACTTTAAGTGCATTGTAAATAACTCTGCAGATCACTCGATTACTTACTCGAGTAATCTTGTTTAAGTCTTTGACATAGAACATTTTCATACTTGCATACTTGAGTGGTACCTCGAGTGAAGTGTGATAATAACATTTCAGATTAATCAAGTGTTACCTTCAAGTTTTGTTTACCATAGTGATTTACTTGAGTGGCTCCTCGAGTAATATTGGCAGGATTGAAATATCGAGACCAACATATTTCTTGAAGCAGGGGACTCAAGTACTGACTCGAGTAACGTTGGCAGGCCGAGAGCAACTGGAAGTGATTTCCCTGATTACTCAAGTGCTTACTTGAGTAAAGTTGGTGGATTACATGGCCGAGAGAAACTCATTTCCTTATGGCAGGTTACTCGAGTATTGACTCGAGTAACTCTTCTTTTCACTTCATATAACTCGAGTCGTCCCTCGAGTGATATATCTGGCCTGAGTTACTTGAGGTTCTGTGCTCTGGTTACTTCAAGTTTCTGTCTCATTACTCGAGTTCTTACTCGAGTAGCCCTTTAGAAATTCTGCCAGTGATAAAGTTTCAGCTTTCTCTCTTGGCCTTTCTTCATTACTCCATTGCTTACTTCAATTGATGATTTGCTCTGCCATTACTTTGTTCAAACTTGTTTGTTTATCAAATCTTTTTCACACCCATTCTTTGTTATCATCAAAACTTGTGAGATCTAACATTTACCCCCTTTTTGATGATGAAAAAACTTGGTGACTTTGAAAAAAGTTTTTGAAATTGAGTTCTCAAATAAAAACTTCTTGAAATCAATTGTAACTTTGAAATCCTTTTTGAAATAACTTGTTAAGTGTCAATTCAAAGTGTTTTGGAAAGTTTTGAAAACATAACATATTCACCTTGTATACATAATAAACTTATTAGTCCCATAATGTTATATAACGTAAAACTTAAATGAACTTGAATTGAAATTGAACTAGAATTGCATTATAAATATGAAAAGGTCCCTAAATCCCATGTACACCCATATACTCGAAATAAAAGAAGCTTAGTCAACCACAAAATCACTCAAGCTCTTCTCCCCCTTTTTATCTTCTTCAATCAAGTGGAGAACTGGAAGGCTTGACTGTAGATATAGGCTTGACAAGAATGACCATGGAGCTATGTGAACCGTCTGAACTAGAAGAATCAAAAGATGAGCTGGAAGATTCTGGTTCAGGAAGGTTGAGTGGAGGAATATGAATGTCATCTCTTGGAGAGATTGGAGGTGACTGATATACAACAATAGAGGTGGTCTCAACCTCTTCTGTGGCACCTGGAGAATGATGACCAGAGGATGAGGAAGAGACCTCCTCTGTATGAGTAAGGGAAGGAATAGGTATAGGTGTGGGTTCAGGCTGAACTTTGGGTGGTGAATCCTCAATGGTGATGTGGATAGTCTCATTGGTTTCAGGATCATCCACTAAGCATAGAATATCTCTAGGAAGAATAATGGGGATTTTGAGTATAGAGGGTATAGGTTCATAGGGTCTAAACTCTGGAGGTTTAGGAAAGGAGGTCTCCGGGACAGTTGGATCAACCTCAATATGATGATGCTCTGAGGGGATGTTCTCTAGAGGTGAGAATGCCTCAGGAACAGATGATGGACGGGCAGAAGGTCCAGGACCCATAGAGTCCAATCTAGCCAGAATCAACCTCAGAGTCTCACCTTGGGCACGCTGCTCTGCTAACAACTCCTCGTGCCTCTTGTCCATCCTCTCTACCAATTCAGCCATCTTGTAATTCATATCAGTTACCAGCTCAGCATTTGTGTTGGAGATGTCGATGTGAAAGCTCTTAAACATGTTCTGCATAAAGGTCTGGAGTAAGGCGTTGAGGAATGAAGGTGAAGAAGTAGTGGCAGTTGGAGCAGAGGACTGAGTATCATCCATACTGCTTATCTCAGTCTCTATCTTCTTCTTCTTCCTGGGGCCAGACTCCATAGGGCTCTTGATTGAGCCCTTGTGACCACTGGCTATTTGATCACAACACCTCTGTCCTTTGGTTTAGGTTGAGGTTTCGGTTGGACTTTGGCCTTAGATCTTGGAGTAAGCTTTCGTCTCTTTCTAGGTGGAGAAGAAAGAGGGTCAAAGGGTTGTCGAGATTCAAAAGAGTCTGTAGGAGTAAGATTCTTGGTTCTAACCATCTTGATTTAGAGAAAATGGAAATCTCAGAAAACCAGAGTAAGAAGTCGCGAGTTAGGGCAGAGAGATTTTGAACAAAATAGGAAGTTTTTGGAGCTAAGATTTGATGGGTTTTGACGGAAATCAAGCAAGGAAGAGATTGTGAAAACTTTTTGTGAGAGGACTGGGTGATTTACTCGAGGAGATTTTATGGAAATGACCGAGTTTGCAATTGTTAAAGACCTACAACCTGATATTACTCGAGTCCCTACTCGAGTGATTATCAAGTTCACTTGAGTCCCTACTCGAGTGATCATATAGAAAATTTTTAAATAATTCATTTAAATTGTGTACCTGGCATGAATAATATTGTAATTATCCATGTAGGTTCCCTCGATCATTTAATTGCCATTTTAGAATAGATTTGAGTTGATTCTCATCGAATTTATGATCTGGACCTGTAGTCACTCAAGGCCTCACTCGAGTAAACTTCAAGTTTACTCGAGGCTTTCCTCGGGTAATCTGTCGTTTCTCCTCTTAACTGTTCATTTCCCACCAAATGAGCCGTTTGATTTAAATTCCATGTGACTTGAGATTTCACTGCCAGTTTTTGAAGTCCATTACTCGAGTACCCACTCAAGTAATATGCCCATTTACTTCAAGTCGTCCCTTAGGTAATGTTGTACTGTCAGACATTACTTGAAGTTGATACTCCAGTGATGGTGTCCTCTGTTAACCTCTGTTTTTATTTCTTAAAAATAGAGTTCCAATCTTCCTGCAAAACAAGTTTCTACATACTCCGATGCTTAAGTTAGTAATCATCAAAACATTATCAAATAACATTATCTAACATTATGAAAAATCGAAATAACTTACAATTCATTAGGATTTACCATTCCCAATTCTCTTCTAATGTATAGAAATTGATCTTTTGCAAGAGGTTTGGTGAAGATATCAGCTAGTTGAAGATGAGTAGGAATGAATATCACTTTCACATCTTTCTTTTGGACATGATCTCTGATAAAATGGTGTCTGACATCGATATGCTTGGTTCTAGAATGTTAAACTGGATTCTTTGCCAAGCTTATCGTACTAATATTGTCACAATAGTTTGGTATTTCTTTGAGATAAATACCAAGATCTTGTAGTTGTTGTTTTAGCCAAATCACTTGTGCACAACAACTTGAGACTGCAACATATTCGGCTTCCGTTGACGAAAGAGACACTGTATTTTGTTTCTTGCTGAACCATGATACAAGAGATCCTCCAAGAAATTGACCTTGTCCGCTGGTACTCTTTCTGTCGGTCTTGTATCCTCTATGATTAGAACCTGAATATGCAACAAGATATTCACTTCTTTCTTTATGATACCACAGACCCAATTCTGGTGTGTTAGCAAGGTATCTAAAGATCCGTTTGACAATTTCGGCATGTGATTCCTTTGGTACTGATTGATATCTTATAAATATGCCAACACTGAATTGGATGTCCGGCCTGCTTGCCATGAGATAGAGTAATGATCCAATCATTCCTTTGTATTTTGTGATGTTGTAGTCTTTCCCTTTGACATCAGCATCAAGCAACATAGTTGAGCTCATAGGTGTGTCCGTTCCATTTGCTTCATCCATTCCATACTTCTTCAATAGCTCTTTCAAGTACTTTGTTTGAGATATAAAGATTCCATTCTTTCTTTGTTTGATTTGCAAACCGAGAAAGAAATTCAATTCTCCCATAATTGACATCTCAAACTCTCCCTGCATTATCTCAAAAAATTCCTTACACAGAGATTCATTAGTAACACCGAAAACAATGTCATCAACATATATTTGAACAATTAAAATATCATTACATTTTCGTTTTGTAAAAAGTGTTGTATCAACTCTTCCTCGTACAAAAACTTGATCAATGAGAAATTTACTGAGCCTGTCATACCATGCTCTAGGAGCTTGTTTTAAACCATATAAAGCTTTTCTAAGTTTAAAAACATGGTCAGGTTTGGTTATATCTTCAAAACCAGAAGGTTGATCTACATACACTTCTTCCATGATATAGCCATCTAGGAATGCACTCTTCACATCCATTTGATAGAGTTTGAATCCTTTGATGCATGCAAAGGCTAAGAGTACTCGTATAGCTTCCAATCTAGCCACTGGAGCACACGTTTCCTCATAATCAATTCCTTCTTCCTGATTATAACCTTAGCCACCAATCTTGCCTTGTTTTTGACAATGATTGTGGATTCATCAAGTTTGTTCTTGAATACCCATTTAGTACCAATTATCGCATGATCCTTAGGTCGGGGTACCAACTCCCAAACTTGATTTCTTTCAAATTGGTTTAGTTCTTCTTGCATTGCTATCACCCAATCATTATCTGATAGGGCTTCATCAATGTTAGAAGGTTCAATCTCATAAATAAATGCAAAAAAAACTAACTTCATTAAAGATTCTATTTCTAGTTTTGATCCCTTCATTCACATCTCCTATGACTTGATCTAAGGGATGACTGTTATTGTATTTCCAGGCTTTAGGTTGTTCTAGTGATTGCTCTTCTTCCTTGGTTTCATCAACTTCTGGAATAAGAGATTTAGAAATAGATTGACCATTTTCTTGATTTAAAACAACTTCCTGCTCTTCATCAATGGTTTTGTCAAAGGATTCAAATTCATAAAATATAATATGAATTGATTCTTCAACAACACATGTTCTTTTATTGAAAACTCTATATGCTTTACTTCGGTTAGAATATCCTAGGAAAATTATTTCATCAGTTTTAGAATCAAATTTTCCTAAGTTATCTTTACTATTATTATGAATGAAACACTTACAATCAAAAATGTGTAGATGAGCAATATTTGGCTTCCTTCCTTTGTACAGCTTGTATGGTGTCTTTCCGAGTTTTTGTTCTAATATAGGCTCTATTTGAAATATAGCATGCTATGCTTATAGCATCATCCCATAAAACTTGAGACACGTTGTTTTCATTTAACATTGCTCTAGCCATTTCAGTGAGCACTCTATTCTTACGCTCCACGACTCCATTTTGTTGAGGTGTCCTTGGAGCAGAGAAATTGTGATAAATGCCATTAGTATCGCAATATTCTTCAAAGGCTTGATTTTCAAATTCTCCACCATGATCTGTCCTAACACCTGCAATGGACATACCTTTCTCATTTTGCACTTTCTTGGCAAAAACAATAAATTCTTCAAAGGTTTTATCCTTTGATGATAGAAAAATAATCCATGTAAATCTGGAGAAGTCAACAATAATGACCAATAAATATAAGTTGCCACCAAGACTTTTTACTCTTGTTGGGCCAACTAAATCCATATGTAATAATTGTAATGGTCTATTTATTGAAATCTCATTTTTCAATTTGAAAGATGATTTAGTTTGTTTGCCCTTTTGATATGCGTCACAAATCAAATTGTTTTTGAAATTTACTTTGAGTAATCCAAGAACTAAATCCTTTTTGAGTACTTTGCCTAGTTGATGCATGTTGACATGAGCCAATCTCTTATGCCATAGCCAACTTTCATCGGCATTACTCAGAAAACAGTTTTCGAATTCATTTCTACTAATATCTAGAGTATAGCAGTTACCTTCCCTTTTTGCTCTGAGCTTAGCCTTGATATTCTTCTTATCAAGTAGTAAGTTTTTTTTGTTGACAATTAGACATTCCTCAGAGTCAAATATTACCCAGTTGTTTTTGTCTGCACTTTGACTCACACTCAGCAAGTTATGGCACAATTCTTCGACATAGTATACGTCTTTGACTTGTATGCCTTTGTCATTTTTGATTTCACCAATTCCTGTTATCCTTCCAGTTTGATTTCCTCCAAATTTTACCTTTCCACCTTCTTTAGGTTGCAATTTGGTAAAAATTTCAAAATCACCGGTCATATGTCTGGAACATCTACTGTCTATATACCATTTATTGTTTTTGGATGTTTTAAGACATATCTGCAATCAAATGACTAAGTCTTAGGTACCTACATCTTTTTGGGTCCTTTTGGGTTAGTACAAATGATTTTCTGAACATATGAACCTTTAGGTACCCATTTGTAGGTTCCTATATTTCCTTTCTTCTTATGAAGGCATGAAGAGATATAATTACCTTTTCTATTACAGTAATCACAAAATGCAAAAGGATTTGATGTATGCACAGAATGCTGGAAATAATTCAAATATGACTTACCTCTTGCTTTCCTTCTATATGATTTTGGATTATATCCAATACCAGAATGGTCATTTCAAATCGTTGAGTTTTTAAAATCACACTTAGCATCTCACTTCCTTTAGTAATTTTCAAGATTTTTTGTGAGATCAGTGTTTTCCTTTTTCAAAGAAGAACAATTTTCACAATCCTTTTTTGAACTTTCTTTAAGTTCAATTTCAAGAACTTTGTTTTTCTTTTTGAAAACAACTAATTCTTTAACTACTTGATGAATTCAGAATGTAAAGCATTATATTCAGAAAGTAATTCATCATAAGTAGGATCAGAATCATTTACCTCTTCTTCTGTTTCTTCTTGAGAAACAAGACATATATTGGCTACTTCTTCTTCATCACTTTCTTTGTCAGAGGAACAATCACCCCATATAGCAGATACGAAGGCCTTCTTTTTGTTGAAGAATTTACCTTTTCTCTTTTCTTTGCTCTTTTGGTTCAGCTATGGACATTCTGATTTGATATGTCCTGGTTTTCCACATTCATAGCAGATGATATGATCTTTGCTGCTAGTTCCTCCTTTCTAAAAATGTTTGAATCCTTGACCTTTCCTGTAAAACTTTCTGAATCGTTTTATGATTAGGCCCATTTCATCATCGTCAAACTCCTCATCCTCATCTTGATTTTCTTCTTTTGCTTTTAGTGCTTCTCTTCTTCTTCTTGTCTTCTTGTCACCGATGTCTTCTTCTTATCTTCTTGTCACCGATGTCATCTAGTTCCCGTTTGAACTTTAGTTTACTTTCATATTCAGAAAGACTTCCAAATAGAGAAGCAACTGACTGCGATGGTAAGAGGAAAGACCCAGAAAACTGCATATTTCTGTAAAAGATTTTGACCTCTTCTAGTTCAACACTGCTTCTATTTTACTAGGATCAATGAGACCCCTTTTTCTGAAATCACATGACCCAGAAATTTGACTTCTGACAACTAGAATTCATATTTACTGAATTTGGTGAAAAGTTGTTTTTCTTTCAAAATGCCTAGCATAATTCTCAGATGCTCTTTATGCCCCTCTCTATTTTTAGAGTAGATCAGGATGTCATCGATGAAAACTACCATGAACATATCTAAGTACTGACGAAATATCTGGTTTATGTAGTCCATAATATGGCAGGTGCATTAGTTAGACCAAAGGGCATCACTAAAAATTCATAGTGCCGATATTTGGTCCTCAAAGCTGTTTTCGGGATATCTTCGGCCTTTACTTGCAGCTGATGTGTTACACCTTCTGTTAGAGCAAGAGTTTCACCCAAGAGGGAGGTGAATTGGATGATACTAAAAATTTTGTTGCAAATATAAAACTTGACGATGAATATAAAGCAGTAAAGAGTTAGGAGAAATATCACCGAAGTGTACACCGGGAGTTATAATGGTTTAGCCACAACTACTTTGACCGACGTCCAGTCCTCAAAGCATCTCTGAGAGTTTCACTATAATTTCCAAGATTCAGTGGGTTCTTGGCACCTCGGTACAATCAAGTTCCTTCGCCTGGACACTCGCTCCCCCTTACAAGTTGTAATCCAATCCCAACTCAAGGTTCCACAACCTTAAGTTACCTCAATAACAAATATTGAGTTTGAATGAAATATCTCTCTTATAGAGTGAATAAGAATCACTGAAGTAAAGAATTACAAGTATGTGTAAAAACAGAGTATTGAGCGTGAACTTGATAATGCGTTCGTGTGGGTTCTTGTTGTTATTCTCTGTTTGGATGTTCCTATATATATAGATGTGTTGGTAATGACCATTGGAACATTTTCTTCTCACCAGTTAGAGTATGCGCAGCCACTATTGAATTTTCCAGATTTTGAAAAATATCCGTTTGCGGTAGGTGGCGGTAGGTAGCATTTGAACGTTGCATTTAACTTTCCTTATTTGGTAAGATCTCTTCATTATTTATCTACAAATGTGCTAAGAATACTAATACAATGAAGGATTAATCATATAGGAAAAAAATCAATGAACGTTGGAATGATTTCTGAATTTCTGGACTTAGATACTCGAGTGGTCCCTCGAGTGTTCATTAAGTTTACTCGAGTGGTTACTCGAGTATCTTTGTGAAAATATTGATAGAGAGCAAGTCAATAAATGAACATCACATTACTCGGGTAGTACATGGAGTAAACAAATTTACAAACCTTGGAAATACCTATTTACTTTAGTATGCTACAATTTTCTTCACAGGTTAGTCGAGTGGCTACTCGAGTGGTCTTTCAAATAACCTAGCAGATTACTTGATGCTTCACTCCAGTAAAGTTGGCAGGATTTCAGGCTGAGAGCACTTCAAGTTTTGCTTACCTGTTTACTCGAGTGCCTCCTTGAGTGAACATCTATTTTCTGCATAGCTTACTCGGGTGGATACTTCGAGTGCACTGTAAATAACTCTGCAGATCACTCGATTACTTACTCGAGTAATCTCGTTCCAAGTCTTTGACATAGAACAATTTCATACCTGCATACTTGAGTGGTGCCTCGAGTGAAGTGTGATAATAACATTTCAGATTAATCGAGTGTTACATTCAAGTTTTGTTTACCACAGTGATTTACTTGAGTGGCTCCTCGAGTAACATTGGCAGGATTGAAATGTGTAACACTCCAATTTTTGATTAAGGGCTAATGATAATTATTGAGGATAATTATCGGATTAAAGTGGAATTAATGTATATTGGTGACAATATTAATTTATATGTCATAATTGATGGAAAATTTAAAGAATGGAATTATTGGCTTTAAGTTGGTGATTAATGGGGAAATTAATTGCTAACTAAGGAGAAATGAGATATGTAGCCAATGGGTTAATGGAATTGATTAGTATAACTAAGTGGAGGATTAATTAGGAGGAGATTGTATGAGGGAGTGACAAGTGGCAAGCTTACTTGATGGTGGAGTGTTTAGAGAAGTCAAGGGCATGGTGCAATGATTTTTCTCTCTCCCTCTTCCCTTGCATTCAGCTGAATGAGTATGGCCGAAGGAATACCCATCATTTCTCCTCCTTCTTCACTCTCCCTCCATTTTCGGTGCTCATTTCTACAGAAGAAAGAGGAAGTGCCAAGGTAAGTTCTTGTCATTTTGACCCTTCTAATGACCTCTAATGGAAAAACTCCCTTCTTCAATCTCGCTCCTTGTGTTGAGAGCTTCAATTCTATGGTTTTAGATTTTCCATTGGTCATGATTTGAGCTCTCAAGGAAATATAGAGTTTGGAGAATCAAAGAACTCCTTGGAGAAAGTTAAAGAGGTGAGTGGGTTGAGTATTTTGATATAAGTTTTGTGGTAATTTGGTTAAGTTGGAATTTCTGGGAATTTAACCCTATTTTTGAAAATTAGGGTCTTGTGGTGTTTGAGTGGTTGTTGTCATGGATATGGTGTTTTGAAATGTATTTTGGATAGATAGAAGTTGATTGGAAACTTGGATTGAAAAGTTGCAAGTTTGATCAGTGAAAAACTCTGTGCTGGCAGTGGTCTTACATGGACGTTTTAAAATATCAAATGGTGTTGAAAAATTATGAAACTTTTCAATCTTAAATTTCACATCTCAAGCTTCAAAATGGACATATGTTTTGTGTCATTTCGATTTTTCGGCTAGGAGTTATGACTATCCAAAGTTTGATGTTAAATCTGGGAACAATTCTGGAATAGTGTTGACTTTTCTTGAAATCTGTATTCTTGTGGTGATTTTCAGTAATGACCCATATTTTTCCTATGACGAGAACTTAAATAGCTTTCAATGGGCTTTGGGTTCATCTCATTTTGATTTTTCTTGAATTAGTTATGAATTTCCGAAGTTGCCTTGGCTGCAGCAGAAAAGTCTTGGCTGCAGCACAAAAGTTTCTGTACGTGTTTTGGCCGCAGCCAGAAATTCTTGGCTGTAGCCAGAAACCTTCTATGCGTGTTTTGGCTGCCGCCAGAAATTCTTGGCTGCAGCCAGAAATTCTTGGCTGCAGCCAACCCCCTGTTTTCAGCACTTTGGGATTTTGAAAAGTGGTTTTCAACCCGGTGTTTCCCAATCCTTTAAGGGCCTTTATTAGAGCCAATTGTAGCTACTTAAGGGACTTTAATGATAACCAAAACTAAGTGTTTTGAAGTCAATTTAGTATTGGAATAGAGAATAATGCTTCCTCCTTAATGATTATAGGATTTGATATTTGCCCGGAACATAGAAGGCATATGCCTGATCAAGGAAGGAAAGACAAAGGTAGTAACACTTTATCCTATATCATGTGTATTGCATTGCTTGTTTGCATTAGTCATCGATTACAGTGAAAGTGAAGGGGACATGGCGAAAGCACAGACTCGATTACAGTGAAAGTAAAGGGGACGTGGTGAAAGCCCGGACTCGAATATAGATAAAGTGAAGGGGGCGTGGCATAAGCCCGACCTCGTATATAGTGAAGGGAATGTGGCGAAAGCCCGGTCTCGAATATTGATTGCTGCATTGTGATATATGTGACTTGCTTTGTATATATGCATCATATAAATAAACTGTTGCTACTGGGATTCTCTAGAATCTCATTCTTTCCAAATAACATTTTTAGACAGGGCAAGAGGATCGAAAAGCAAGCAGGTGTCAAAGGACGATTAGGACTGCCAATGGTAGTCTTAGCTATATATTTTGGTTTTATATTGAACTAGTTATCATTTTGGATAAATGTATACATATTGAATAGAATTGTAGTGGTATAGTTTTGTGTAATCCTTGGTATGGATACTGAGATGGCCAATGATGCCTTGTATAAACCTTTGGATTAATGTTATTATCCCAGGTGAACATCAGGAATTGTGCTTACTCTGATATTGTATATGTAACAGACCAAACAGGCCATTTGTTTTAATGAATGAAATGAATGAAGATCCATTTGTACAGGTGTTTTAAAAAGTTTTTAATTGTCCCAGATTTCTTATTCGATAATTAAATGTGCTTAAACGCTAATCCTGGCCTGATTATCAAAGGGGGTTACAAAATGCCGAGAGCAACATATTTCTTGAAGCAGGGGACTCGAGTAACATTGGCAGGCCGAGAGCAACTAGAAATGATTTTCCTGATTACTCGAGTGCTTACTTGAGTAACGTTGGCAGGATTACATGGCCAAGAGCAACTCATTTCCTTGTGGCAGGTTACTCGAGTGTTGACTTAAGTAACTATTCTTTTCACTTCATATCACTCGAGTCGTCCCTCGAGTGATGTATCTGGCCGTGAGTTACTTGAGGTTCTGTGCTCTGGTAACTTCAAGTTTCTGTCTCATTACTGGAGTTCTTACTCGAGTAGCCCTTTAGAAATTCTGCCAGTAATGAAGTTTCAGCTTTCTTTCTTGGCCTTTATTTATTTCTCCAATACTTACTTCAAGTGATGATTTGCTCTGTCATTACTTTGTTCAAACTTGTTTGTTTATCAAATCTTTTTAACACCCATTCTTTGTTATTATCAAAACATGTGAGATCTAACACCTTCATCTTATTTTAACCTTTTTCAGAGTATTCACAAAAAAAGATATGCGGTTCGGTGGGCAACATAGGAATAGCTTAAATATACTGATAACATGTGCATGATTACAGAAATCTTTCATAGGGGTTCGTACATAATAATTACAAACCTTATAGCCATACAGAGCTCTAGGGTATCTAAACTTGTCCCAGTGAAATGGAGACATCTTCCCATCTTCATTCGACCACTGCGTTCCTCCCTTGTAATTCTCTTCTTTGCAATCAACAAGCACTAACTCCCCCACGCGATGCGCGTGATGCATATACTCAATGTATTAGTTATTATTCTAACTACTAACACATTGATTTGCTATTGTCACAATTTTTGAAAGCAAAAAATGCTCTTTGATTTAAATATGAGAGAGTTGTCATTGCATCAATATCTTTCAACATATCTTTGAACTGAAAAATGTGGGTGGTATATTTTTCGAAAAATAATCATAACTTTGCCTTACATATATATAATGCATTGAATGTGACAATTTTAACATGGGCTGCCAACAATAAATATAACTTTTACTCTCCAAGCATTAAATTAGATGAAAATAATTCAAAAATTTTAACATTATAAGAAATTAAATTAATCATGTATAAAAATCTTACAATATAACTTGTCATCAATGAAGATAGTGATGCAATTTAAATCACATTAATGACCTAAAAATCTTAGCAATAATGAAAATATTAAAATAAATCAAATGAACAATATTCAAAGTTAGACATTTTTAACTCAACTTTTTCATATTATTCTTCTTTCACTAAGGGTCATATGACCTAAGAATCTCTGTTAAAAGAATTTATGCTATTGCTTGAAGAAAAATGCAATAATAAATGGCCAGACCACACAGAAGTTTATATCAAGTTAATTAGTACCACAACAATCAAATAAATGGTCATTCTCTCTCCTATGCTTTTGAGTTTTTGTTTTGGCACATACTAATATGAAAAATTTATACTAACACATGCAGCGAAAGAATTCCCTTCATTGGAACCAATAGGTCTAATTGCTTGTAATCTCCAACATTCCAAAACAACAACACAATGTCAGTACATTTAGAAATAAATAAAATAATATGATGGTGATGACTCATTCAAAAGTTTTTTCGTTGCAACTTCCTTCATAAAATTAACCACATCATCTTACATTTAAAGAACTTTGATGCAAGAAGTATTTAGCTGCACAAAATACTCACTACAATAAAAATGGTCCCATGCATCAATTACATGCGGCCATCATGTTTGCTTTGAAAATTTGGCGGCATTATTTGTATGGTGTGACGGTAGAACTGTACTGCGACCACAAGAGTGTCTAGTATTTATATGATCAGAAAGAATTGAATATGAGACAACGTCACTGGATGGAGTTGCTTAAGGACTACAACCTGGAAATTAAATATCATCCGGGTAAGGCGAATGTAGTTGCGGATGCTCTTAGTCGGAAGACAATGCTAGTTGCAACAATGATGATTCAAGAGGTGAAATTGATAGAAGATCTTTGAGACTTGAATTTGTTAAACCAGATCATCTGTGCTAACTATAATGTTTCCCAAGGGGAAAGTAATCTGAGGGTTGAGATTGAAGAAGCTCAGAGACAAGATGGCTGGATACTGCGAAATATGGCTAGAATTGAACGGGGAGAAGCTCAAGGCTATGATCTGTCACCTAATAGACTAGTTCGCTATCAGAAGAGAATTTGTGTTCCACTTAAGGAGAAGTTGAGATAGAAGATTTTGGATGAGGCGCACAAGAGACCATATACTCTTCATCCTGGTATGACCAAAATGTATCATAATCTGAAGTCTATGTATTGGTGGTCGGGTTTGAAGAATAATGTGACAAAGTATGTAGCGAGGTGTCTCACTTGCCAGAAGGTAAAGATTGAGCACCAGAAACCGCCTGGTTTGCTTCAAAGTCCCAAGATTCCATAATGGAAATGGGAAAGTGTGACCATGGACCTTGTGGTGGGATTACCCAGGATTAGGAATTATGATGCGATCTGGGTAATTGTAGACTGGTTAACGAAGTCATCATACTTCATACCGATCAATGCTGGTTACTCTCCGGACAAGCTAGCAATGATTTATATTCGGGAGATTGTGAAACTCCATGACATACCGAAGAACATCATTTCCAACCGTGATCCCCGATTTACTTCAAGATTTTGGAAGGCGTTGCATGAATTATTGGGAACTCAATTGAGATTCAGCACAACCTATCATCCTTAGACATATGGTCAATCAGAAAGGACTATCCAGACACTAGAGGATATGTTGCGAGCTTGTGTTCTCAACTTCAAAGGGAATTGGGATTGCTTTCTTCCACTTGCTAAATTCACTTACAACAATAGCTATCATGCAAGCATTCAGATGGCGCCCTATGAAGCATTGTACGGGAGAAAGTGCCAATCACTCTTGTGCTAGAACGAGCTAACTGAGAGAAAGCTTTACGGGCCAGAGCTTGTTGATCAAACCTCAGCATAGATTCAAATCATCCGTAAGAGGCTTCTTACAGCACAAAGTCAATAGAAAAGCTACGTTGACAAAAGGAGAAGGCCTCTAGAGTTTGAGGTTGGTGATCATGTTTTTCTGAGGGTATCACTAGTTATGGGTATCGGGAGAGCTATCAAGTGGAAGAAGCTAAGCCTGAGGTATCTAGGTCCTTTTGAAATTCTTGCGAGAATTGGGCCTGTTGCTTATCAAATAGCCCTACTCCCAAACTTGAGCAGGCTCCACGATGTGTTTCACGTTTCACAACTGAAGAAGTACCAACCGGATCCATCTCATATAGTTGAATATGAAGAAGTCGAATTACAAGACAACTTCATATATGTGATAGAGCCAGAGCAAATCATTGATCGAGAAGAACGATAGCTAAGACACCAAAGCATTCTATTTGTGAAAGTGACCTGGAAGGGAATTATGCAGAGAGAGGTGACTTGGGAAGCGAAAGCAGATATGCGTAAGTGTTATCCGGAGTTTATGGCTCAAGTTGTCTAAACAAATTTCGAGGGCAAAATTTATTTTACTAGAGGAGAATTGTAATATCCTAAGATGTACTCAAGGCTAAATGTACAAAATAGATGGTGGGATTAATGACATAATTACCTCTGAAAAATTTTGTTATGACTTTAGTCAAGTTTCATATGCAAAATCGGCAATTTAATATTATATTGCAAGATGATATTTTACAAAATCATCTTCTTTATCAAAGAGCCATGATTTACGTATGACAAGAGGAGAAGTAAGAGTAAATACATATTGGCTACTAAATATGACATATGGAGACAATTTGACCAAGTTAGCAAAAGAGGAAGACTTGGTCAACAATTGCAACTAAAGTAAAGAGGATATTTCAAGAGCTTTCCTCTTTCCATTTTAATATTCCTTTCTTCCAAATCATAAGGGAAAGAGGGAGGGAGAGTTGAATTAATACCATTATTCACCTTTTCCTCAAGAAAAGTGAGTTAAAAGGGTCAAAAGTACATCAAGAGAAAGGAAGAAAACTTGTTAACACAACTCCTTCCCCTCAAGTCAATTATTTCGGCTATGTTATAAGAAAGGAGAGGAGGATTGATTAATTGAATTGTCTCATCCTCTTATTCATATAAAGGTCGGTCAAGACACCAAATCAAACAAAGAGAATTAGATTATAATATTTTCTCACTTTTTGGTTTACTTGGACGACTAAAGAGAAGCAGTGTGAGAGAGAATATGAAATTAAAATATTTTCTTACTTTTCTAATAGCAAGGTCGGTAAGCCATTTAAGTGATAAGGGAAAGGGAAAAAAACTAATCACTTATCACTCTCTCTCTCACTCTCCAAGTCGGTGCTGCAACTCCAACAAAAGAGAAAGAAGAGCAGGGTAAAGGTGAGACCTTCTACCTTGATTTTCACCTCCTTAACCTCATCTATGGCTCAAGAGTCATTCATGAAACTTGTTCCTCTCTTCCTTAGCTTCATTTCTATAGTTTTTGTTTTTGAAGAAGAGGAGCTTTCAACCACCTTGCAAGAACAAAAGCTAAAGAATCAAAGAAAGAACTTAAGGAGAAGCAAGAGGTGAGTATTAGCATCAATTTGAGCTATTGGTTGTGTTGGTTGAATGAGTATTTTGGCATGTGTAAATCTGCCCTGATTTTGGCCAAACAAGGGTTTGGGTAATTCATGATGGTTTGGTTGTGTTATTGGTGGTTTATGATGATTGGAAACCATTTGACATAAGTTTGATGCTGAAATTGGAAGTTGGTAATTGTTGGAATTTATTTTGATTTTTTTGCCAAAACAGGACATGGAGAATGATTGGGAATTTGTTAATTTTGATTTTACCATTGTGTTCTACATGAAAAATTATGTGGGAATAGCCCCGGGTTGTGAATTTTGGGTCATTGAAACTCAAAGTGTAAATTTGGGTTTTCAGCCTGAACAGAATTCGAGCGAGGCACCTTATTGGTATGGTGTTTCTGCATAACCAAATGATCTTTGAAAATTCTGAAACTTTCCATTCTCAAAGTTCACATTCCAAGCTTAAAGATGGACACATAATTTATGTCATTTCGTTGTTTGATCTAGGAGTTCTGGTTGCCCAAAATTTGATGTCAAAATTGGACTTAATTCTGGAGCAGTGTTGGATTTTATTTAATTCTGAAATTGTGTGGTGATTTCCTGTAATGATTCATATTTTTCCTATGAAGAGGACTTTAATAGATTTCTATAGGACTTAGGATCACCTCATTTCGATTTGTTTAGAATTAGTTATGATTTTTCAAAGTCTGGAGAAAATTCTGGCAGATTTGGTCCCTTATGCGAAAATTGAAGATGTAATGGCATAATGTAGTATTGTTGAACTTTGAGGTTAGGAATTGGTCTTTTAGGTTAATTGACCACTTTAACTCCTTAGTTGATTTTATTAAATGTCCCTAATGATAACCAACTTGAGTGTTTGAATTAAAGAATTGAATTAAGTAATAACCTGTCATTGAAATTCTAATTATAGGATTTGACATTTGCCCTACACGTGATAAACCAGTGCCGGTGCACGAGCGGAAAGAACATGGTAGTGACTCTTTCTCTTATTATGTGTATGATGCCTTGCATATATGTCATTTCATTGAATATGCCATGATGTAACATTGCCGTTGTGAAATGCCGTTGTTGTGCTATTGTGAAACATGTTGTTGTGAATGCAGCAAAAGCTGCCACAAAAATGTTGTTGTGTTGTTGTTGTTGTTGTGATTTTCTTACATGCTTTGTGATTGTACATGTTATAAGTGAATTGTTACTACTGAGATTCTTTTGAATCTCATTCTTTCCAATGACTAACCTATAGCAAGGGCAAGCGGTTCAAAGGAAAAGCAAGTAACGAAGGGCGGTTAGAGCTCCTAGCTAAGAGTTTTAATTTTGGTAGTTGGTTGTCATATTTTGTTGGGGATTAGTTGCACATGTTGTATATATTGAATAGTATTGTGTAATCCCCTGTATGGGAAACTAAGCGTTGTAAACCCTTTATTAAGTAACAAAACCTGAGCGTTGTCGGGAATTTTTGGTTGCGCTTTGATATGTGTGAATGAAACCGAATTGGACAGACCAATTATATTCGAGATGTGAATGTGAGAATGCACTAAACAAGTTTTGGAAAAGTTTTAAATTAACCACTAGTCTCTATTTCAACTTAATGACGCATTCTTGAACTATAAATTTGACTATTAAGATATGGGGTTATAGTTATGATCTTTTGTAGATGGTAAAGGTGATCTTTGGTGGTGAGAGGGATGTAACCGAACGTTTAGAGCTCCTCTCCCTCTCCATTCTCTCAAGACTTTGTCCGTAACTCACCACTACAACTCCGACTGGCAGCGATGGTATTAAGGGTGAATGCCAACAGCTACAGTGAAGTAGAGGAAGGTGAAGATGATCAAAATCCTAGGTTCAAGCTTGCTGGCCCCTCTTACTCTCAATTCAAGCTCCCTCTCTATTCTTCTTCTTTATCTTCAGCTTCTATGTCTTACCTTGATATCAAGATGGACTGTAAAGCCATCTCCGACGTCGCCGTTTTGTGGTTCAAGAAGGTTATGTCTCTTCTAGGTCGAAGTAGAACCAATCATGTTCGATTCGGAAGAGCCTCTCTGTGGCAACCTCTACCTCATCCTCCTCCTGTCGTTAATCAAAACCCCGAGCCTCAACCTTATGAGCCCAAAGTTTATTCAGTATCGCTGTTGCAGTAAATCCCGCTAGTCTTTCTTTAGCACCAATCTCTCGGCGAACAACATCCCCTGATCCCTAAAAATATGGTGATTGAGAGGAAGGACTCATTTGGAACCAATAATTTGTCGTATTCCTCTGCCGCGACTTTGTTTATGTCGTCTCTTATACTGGCGACACTGATAGCAAACACCCGTCCCCGTCATCACTGGCGACCGCTTTCAGATCTGGAATTTGTCTTAGGGATCCTCATGGAGAAAGCCTCCTCTTTCTTCTTACTGAAGAGAAAGTATAGCTCCGAGATTTGGCAGCCATATTCACTTACTCACTGCCACTGATTCATAATCACTCACTCTCTGCCACCAATTCAACGAATCTCATATTTGTAATGACTATCTCGCTAGATCTGTTGGCCACCCTCCTTCTAGAGTAAGCTCTGTGACTGAAATGAGTAAAGATAGATTAAAGGCATGGGGTGGTGGAGAGAGAAGAGAGAGTAAAAACTGTAGAGGAGAACCAGTTAATTTTAGAATATAAAATCCATGGCACAATGATATAAACAAAGAGAGAAAATAAGAGATGAATGTGAATTTTGAAATTTGAAAAGCCTTGAAGTTTGAATTTCAAATTCTTCCCCCCTCCCCGAGGCCAAAAATGAAAGGAGGGAGAATTCCAGCAGGAGGGAATAGTATATTGTGTGTGATTGTATTCGTTCATTTTCACATGCATGGCACGAAGCCAAATGCTAGCTGACACTGTTCATATGAATAGTGATTTAAGAGAGAAGCAGAAGAAAATGTGGCTCGACTAGGCTAATTAAACATACAGATTTATGTTATTAAAGGGATACACTTCTTGTTTTCACCTATCTAATTTGTTGGTAGGGGAGGGTGAGATTCAAGAGAATCTCAGTAGGAAACAGTACCAATATGCATACAGGATAAGTGCTTAATGCATGACATTCTTGCATTACATAAACCCATACTAAAACAATGACATATCTACATGCTCAATGTTTCAAACAACATACTTACGGCCATAGCATAAATAGAAACAGAGCTTCAATCATTCATAAATGTTTTACTTAATCAAGTAAATCAATAACATGCATCAATACACTAGTACAAATATCAAATATAAATAGGAGAGGTAAGTTCCCTACCTTAAGCCCTTTGCTCCTCAAAACGTGTGCCTCGATTTGCATGCCAGCCCCTTAGGCTCTCTACTCAGTCCTAAAATATCAAATGTACAATTTAAACACTTTCATAGTATTTCTGGTTGTTATATGAGTCAATATTGAAAAATTACCAAAAGGCCGCGGAGGACCCGGCCTAGCCCGCTGTACCCGGTTTGATTGTACTTTTTCTAAAATTTTGACCTGGGATATTCTGACATTTTCGCTGAAGGAATCCATTTTTGCCCTTAGAATTAACTAATTCATTGCCAAAAGACCAGAATGCCCTAAGCAGCCATTATTTCAAGCTTTTAGGGGCGTTTTCTTAATTATGCTTTTTCGGGCTTTTCTGAAAAAAGTGTGCAACTGTAACCCCAACTAAATTTTCCTCCTGCACTCAATAGAATTATCAAATCATTGAAAATCCAACTCTAAGCCTCATAACTAGAGCTGGACAACATCCTCAAGTTCCCCAGGAAAAATTGGGGTTTTCGAATTTTGACTCCGCATAATTGTTTCTTTCTACTCCTAACCACTTTATTAACTCTTTAATTAGGTTATAACTACCATTTAGACCAAATTTTAGCAGCATAACCCTTATGCCATTACATTTCCAAAATTTAAAACCAAATGCAATATTTCAAAATTTCACCGATTAAATTGTCCACAGCTTCCAGAACAAGTAATATACGAAGGTTTGGGAGTTACCTTTTGCTTCCTTCTGGATCTCCATTGTGTGACCGAACCCTAGGCCTTCTCAACAATAAATTGGAGCTTCACAAACCTTGAAATACATGAAGGAGAAGCTTAGAAGCATTATTATACACATTAGGTGCGAATTCACTAAAGAAATCAACCTACCTTGCGAGTTTTCTTCTCTTCCTCTCTCTAAATGCTCTCAAGTTTTCTCTCTCTATTTCTATAATGGCTGCATGGTTTTGTTGAGAAGAAGGAAGAGAAATATGATATTATATCAAAATCTTACTTTTCTCTAATTTTCCATAATTTCCAAAATTCCATATTGTTGACTTTGTGTACACAAATTCCTAACTACATGAAAGTGTGTCCTAAGCCTAATTGAAGTTTAATTAATCTCTTCCTCTTCTTTGCCCATGAAAACATGCCCAAGGTCCTTAAGATCAACCCAAATGACTTTTTTATTCATCTCAAAATTTTAAAAATTGCCATTACATTCTTATTCAATTTTTGGATTTAACGGCAATTCTAGAAAATTTTCTGCCAAAACTTTGAAAAAGCATAACTAATTTTTTAGATATCATATCAGAGTGATTCTAAAGGTTATGGAACCCTTACTGAGTCTAGTTTCAAGGAAAAATATAGAATTTTTCCAATTGGAAGCTCAACATTCCCAAAATTAAGTTCTTTGGATGCTGTTTCAGAACCTTTCCAGTTTTTCTGGGCTACTTTCAAAAATTCATAACTTTTTGTATATAGCTTCAAATGATTCATATTACCTATCAAATTAAACCTTAGGATGTCTACTTTCATTTCGTAAAAGTTCATAATTTTTACTCATTATTTGTCATACAAAATCATATGACAAGTTCACTACCTTGCATGAAATTTCACTAGAAGTATAATCAGATGCTCCAAAATTCACCATTTTACTTTATTTATTACACCAAAGATATAAGAAACATTAGGGACCGGATTTGGGGCGCCTGCTAAATTGGGACTTAGCAGTCCACTTAATTCAAGCTTATTCCCAAGCCTTCGATCCCAGAATTCGAGATATTACATGATGATAACCTGATCTCAGTTCAATCTTCTAGAACACACTAGACCCAGATAATTGATCAAGAAGATAGTCAATTCAGGGAATGGATTTTTGTTCTTGATGGCCACCTTGTTCAATTCTTTATAGTTAATGTATAGTCTTAGGCTCCTATCCTTGTTTCTGATAAACAAGACTAGTGTCCCTACAGTGAAATATTAGGTTGGATGAACCCTTTCTCCATAAGTTTTTCAATTTGTTTCTACATTTCTAACATTTTATTTGGTGCCACTCTATAAGGTGCCTTAGATATAGATCCAGCTTCTGGTATGATTTCAATGGCAAATTCTACTTCTCTTTCTTCAGGCAATTCGCTAATATCCTCTGGAAAGACCTTTGAAAATTCATTCACGATAGGTATATTTTCAAGAGTTAAATCTGTTCCTACCTGTACAGAGAAAAACACCATATACCCTTGACGTACTTTCTCTAGGCATTTCTCAGCTTCAGCCATAAAGAAATGATTCAGGTTTATATTAGCATCACGTTTTGTCTGTAGTTCTAGAAATACTACCATCTTACTACCACAATCTAGTAACACGTTGTTCGCCGTCAACTAGTTCAAACCCAATATGAGATCCAGTTATTGGGTGGAAAAAGATTAGATCTATTACAAATTCTTGCCCCTCGATACTTATAACACAATTTAGACATATATCAATAGTCACAGTTTTAACACTGATGAACCCATGTCATGTGAGATCACAAAATAAAACTAGGTTTTAAAATGTAGCGTAGTAGCTCAACCTAAGTTGTTCTTGTGAGGAGATTAATTTCCAAGTTTCTAAGTAGTAAAGTGATATAAACCCTTAAAGTTGTGAGAAATCATTTTGAGAATTTGATTTTTAAGCTAAAGCAATATTTTTGTATTTTTAAGTTTTTAAAACAAAGAAGCAAAAGGAATTGAAATTAACACTAATAACAAGATAAATTCAATTAACTAATATAATGATGAAATGGGATTCCCTTGAGTTGAGGTTTTAGTCTTCCTTGCTTGCTAATGATATGAATTCCATAATGAGTCAAGAGGATGGAAATAAGCTACTACTAGCTCCATACTTGCAATAATCATTTAATTCATTCAACCGAAGCAATTAAATGAATACCACCAAATAATTCAGACTCAAGGAGATGAATAATCAACTTCCAATTCTAGCTTGTAATTACCATTATAAAAGTTCAAAAGCATTCAGTTTATTCATTTACAATCCACTTAACCAAGTTGGAATAAACAACTAAACCTACTCCTAATTTGAATCATACAAAACTTAATTAATCAACTCCTAGCTCAACCACCAAGTTTATTCACTTGGCATAACAATCTAGATCATAATCACATACTTTACCAAGCCATACAATTATAAAATAGAAAGAGAGTTTAAGGAATTCTATTGAAGTTTAGAAGCTCAAACCATTACCTAACTCAAGAAAATCACCAAGACTTGGCTACTCATGGAAGAAGATAAAGCTTGATAGGAGGAGGAGAGGGGAATACAAAGGAGAACAAATAGTTCAGCTGCTTCACACTAATTCTACAGCTCTTCACAACGCCGTATCTTCCTTTTTCAATTCCGTGCTTCATCCCTTCCTTTCACATACAGTCGCAATATCTCATCTCCCACATTTTGTGCCGCAAAACCCTTTTATTAATTCATTCGGTCATCCCTTCATTATATTAGATCTCACATGTTTTGATGATAACAAAGAATGGTATGAAAAAGATTTGATAAACAAATAAGTTTGAACAAAGTAATCACAGAGCAAATATCACTTGAAGTAAGCACTGGAGTAATGAAGAAAGGCCAAGAGAAAAAGCTGAGAAACTTTATCATTGGCAAAATTCCTAAAGGGTTACTCAAGTAAGTACTCGAGTAAAGTGACAGAAACTTGAAGTAACTAGAGTCAACCTTCAAGTAACCTGCCAACATTACTCGAGTAAGTACTCGAGTAACCAAGAGAAAGACTTGCAGTTGCTCTCGGCCTGCCAACATTACTTGAGTATGTACTCGAGTAACCAGGTAAATCACTTCCAGTTGCTCTCGGCCTTCCAATGTTACTCGAGTGAGCACTCGAGTAATCAGGGAAATTACTTCCAGTTACTCTCGGCCTGCCAACGTTACTCGAGTCTGTAGTCGAGTCCCCTGCTTCAAGAAATATATTGCTCTCGGCATTTTCAATCCTGCCAATGTTACTCAAGGAGCTACTCAAGTAACTTACTATGGTAAGCAAAACTTGAAGGTAATACTCGAATAACTTGAAATGCTATTATTACTTCACTTGAGGCACTACTCAAGTATGCAGGTATTCAATTATTCTTTGTCAAATATTTGAACTAGATTATTATTCGAGTCAGTAATCGAGTAATCTATAGAGTTATTTGCAATGCACTTGAAGTATCTACCCGAGTAAGCTATGCACAAAATTAATGTTTACTCAAGTAAGTACTCGAGTAACCAGGTAAGCAAACTTGAAGTACTCTTGGCCTTGTAATCCTACCAACATTACTGGAGTAAAACATCGAGTAACCAGAAGTTTATTTGAGAGATTACTCGAGTATCCACTCAAGTAACCTATGAAGAAAATTGTATCATACTCGAGTAAGTATCCGAGTTAACAAGTATTTCCAAGGTTTGTAAATTTGTTTACTCCATGCACTACCCGAGTAATATTATGTTCATTTATTGACTTGCAGTTTATCAATGTTTTCACGAAAATACTTGAGTAAGTACTCGGGTAAACTTAATGAATACTTGAGGAACTACTCGAGTATCCAAGTCCAGAAATTCAGAAATCATTCCAACGTTCATTGATTTGTTTCCTATGCGATTAACCCTTCATTGTATTAGTATTCTTAGCATATTCGCAGATAAACAATGAAGAGATCTTACCAAATAAGGAAAGTCAAATGCAACGTTCAAACGCTACCTACCGCTACCTACCGCAAATGGATATTTTTCAAAAACTGGAAAAGTTAACAGTGGCTACGCACACTCTAACGGGCAAGAAGAAAATGTTCCAACGGTCATTACCAGCACATCTATATATATGGGAACATTCAAACAGAAATAAGAACAAGAACACACACACGAACGCATTATCAAGTTCACGTTCAATACTATGTTTTACATATACTTGTAATTCTGTACTTCAGTGATTCTTATTCACTCTGTGAGAGAGATATTTCATTCACACTCAATATTTGTTATTGAGGTAACTTAAGGTTATGGAACCTTGAGTTAGGATTGGATTACAACTTGTAAGGAGGAGCGAGTGTCCAGGAGAAGGAACTTGCTTGTACTGAGGTGCCAAGAATCCACTGAATCTTGGAAGTTATAGTAAAACTCTCAGAGATATTCTAAGGATTGGACGTAGGTCAAAGTTGTTGTGGCCGAACCAGTATAACTCCCGGTGTACACTTCGGTGATATTTCTCCTTACTCTTTACTGCATTATATTCACCGTCAAGTTTTTATATTTGCAACGAAATTTTAGTATCATCCAATTCACCCCCCCTCTTGGGTGAAACGCTTGCTCTAACATTTGGTATCAGAGAGTAGGTCTTCTTGTCGAGGTATAACAACCTAAGAAGGATCCAATGGCAAGCATGGGTGAAGGTATTCTTCCCAACGGAGCATCCATCACTAGACCTCCAGGTTTCAGTGGCAAACAGTTTTCTTTCTGGAAAGCAAAGTTCAGAGTATTCGTGATGGCTAGCGAATATGGGCTATGGGATGTGATTGAGAGTGGAAATTATCAACCTATAAAGATTGTAGATTCTCAGAAAATTCCCAAGACGCCAGCGGAATTTGATGAGAATGACAAGAAACTTATCACTCTCAACAGCAAGGCAATTCTAATGATACAAAGTGCTTTGAGTCAAAGTGAATACTTCAGAATTTGCACACTTCCAACAACAAAGCAAATGTGGGAAGCTTTGGAAATAGCTCATGAAGGAACTTCAGGATTAAAGGAGAATCAGATCAACACCTTGGTCACTGAATTCGATCTACTTCGAATGAAATTAGGTGAATCAATATCTGAATTCGAACTTAGATATACTCATCTTGTTAATAAACTTGCAGCACTTAGGAAAGTTTATGATCAACAGACCCAAGTACGAAAGAGTTTGAATATTCTTTCTAAAGTGTGGGAGGCTAAAGTCACTGTGATAAAAGAAGCAAAAGGAGAATCAATGAGATCAGTTGCTTTTCTATTTGGAAGTCTTTCTGAATATGAAAGTAAACTAAAGTTCAAATGGGAACTAGATGACATCGGTGACAAGAAGAAGAGAGGCCTGGCACTTAAAGCAAAAGAAGAAAATCAAGATGAGGATGAGGAGTTTGACAATGATGAAATAGGCCTAATCATAAAATGATTTAGAAAGTTTTACAAGAAAGGTCAAGGATTCAAACACTTTCAGAAAGGAGGAACTAGCGGCAAAGATCATATCATCTGTTACGAATGTGGAAAACCAAGACATATTAAATCATAATGTCCAGAACTGAATCAAAATAGCAAAGAAAAGAGAAAAGGAAAATTCTTCAACAAAAAGAAGGCCTTTGTATTTGTTATATGGGGTGATAGTTCCTCTGACGAAGAAAGTGATAAAGAAGAAGTAGCCAATATATGTCTTGTTGCTCAAGAAGAAACAAAAGAAGAGGTAAATGATTCTGATCCTACCTATGATGAATTACTTGCTAAATATAATGCTTTACATTTGAGTTCATCAAAGTAGTTAAAGAATTAGTTGTTTTCAAAAAGAAAAACAAAGTTCTTGAAATTGAACTTAAAGAAAGTTCAGAAAAGAATTGTGAAAATTGTTCCTCTTAGAACAAGAAAAACATGGATCTCACAAAAACTCTTGAAAAATTTACTAAAGGAAGTGAGATGCTAAATGTGATTTTAAAAGCTCAACGATTTGTAAATGACCGATCTGGTATTAGATATGATCCAAAATCATATAGAAGGAAAGGTAGAAAGAAAGCAGAAGGTAAGTCATATTTGAATTATTTCCAGCATTCTGTGCATACATCAAATCCTTTTGTGTTTTGTAATTATTGTAATAGAAAAGGTCATTATACCTCTTCATGCATTCATAAGAAGAAAGGAACGATAGGAACCTACAAATGGGTACCTAAAGGATCATATGTTTCGAAAATCTCTTGTACTAACCCAAAAGGACCCAAAAAGAAGTGGGTACCTAAGACTTAATCTTATTTAATTACAGATGTGTCTCAAAGCATCCAAAAACAACAAGTGGTACATAGACAGTGGATGCTCTAGACATATGACCGGTGATTTTGAAAGTTTTACCAAATTGCAACCTAAAGAAGGTAGAAAGGTAAAATTTGGAGGAAATCAAACAGGAAGGAAAGCAGGAATTGGTGAAATCAAAAATGACAAAGGCATACAAGTCAAAGTGTATACTATGTCGAAGGATTTTGCCATAACTTGCTGAGTGTGAGTCAAAGTACAGACAAAAACAATTGGGTAATATTTGACTCAGAGGAATGTCTAACTATCAACAAGAATAACTTAATACTTGATAAGAAGAATATGAAGGCTAAGCTCAGAGCAAAAAGGGAAGGTAATTGTTATACTCTAGATATTAGTAGAAATGAATCTGAAAACTATTTTCTGAGTAATGTCGATGAAAGTTGGCTATGGCATAGGAGATTGGCTCATGTCAATATGCATCAATTAGGCAAACTACTCAAAAAGGATTTAGTTCTTGGTTTACCCAAAGTGAATTTAAAAAATGACTTGATTTGTGACGCATGTCAAAAGGGTAAACAAACTAAATCATCTTTCAAATTGAACAATGAGACTTCAACAAATAGACCACTACAATTATTGCATATGGATTTAGTTGGCCCAGTAAGAGTAAAGAGTCTTGGTGGCAACTTATATTCATTGGTCATTGTTGATGACTTCTCCAGATTTACATGGGTTATTTTTCTATCATCAAAGGATGAAACCTTTGAAGAATTTATTGTTTTTCCCAAGAAAGTGCAAAATGAGAAAGGTATGTCCATTGTAGGTATTAGGACCGATCATGGTGGAGAATTTGAAAATCAAGCCTTTAAAGAATATTGTGATACTAATGGCATTGATCACAATTTCTCTGCTCCAAGGACACCTCAACAAAATGGAGTCGTGGAATGTAAGAATTGTTAGATCTCATGTTTTGATGATAACAAAGAATGGTATGAAAAAGACTTGGATAATAAATAAGTTTGAACAAAGTAATAACAGGGAAAAGCATTACTTGAAGTAAGCATTGCAGTAATGAAGAAAGGCCAAGAGAAAAAGCTGAGAAACTTGATCAAAAGCAATTTTTCTAAGGCATTACTCGAGTATGTACTCGAGTAATGAGACAAAACTTGAAGTAACCAGAGACACCTTCCAATAACCTGCCAACGTTACTCGAGTAATAGTGTAAAAGTTTTCAAGTTGCTCTCGGCCTGCCAATGTTACTCGAGTAACCAGGTAAATACTTGGATTTGCTCTCGGCCTGCCAATATTACTCGAGTAGCTACTCGAGTAACCATGTGAAAAATTTCCAGTTGCTCTCGGCCTGCCAATGATCTTGAGTATGTACTCGAGTACCTCTGTTTCAGAAAATGTGTTGCTCTCGGCATTTTGTACCACTGCCAATGTTACTCGAGCAGCTACTCGAGTAACGCTCTGAGGTAAGTAAAAACTTGAAGGTAGTACTTGATAAACTTGATTTAATTTTATCTCACTTTCCTCGAGTCATTACTCTAGTATGCAAGTATTTAATGTTTTACTTTAAGTGGATTACTCGAGTATGTACTCGAGTATACAGTGTTATGTTTGAAGGAAAACCTCTAGTCATTACCTGAGTAAGTGATGCTCAAAAAGTAAGTTTACTAGAGTATGTACTCGAGTAACAAGGTAATCAAACTTGAAGTGCTCTCGGCCTTGAAATCCTGCCAACATTATTGGAGTAAAGCATTGAGTACCATAAGTTTATTTGAAGGTTACTCGAGTTGGTACCCGAGTAACCTATGAAGAGAAGAGTGCATTACTCGAGTAGATACCTGAGTAAACAATCATTTCCAAAGGTTTGATATTTTGCTTTTTCCATGCACTACCCGAGTAATCTTATATTTACATATTAACTGGGAGTCCATCAAAGATTTCACGATGATACTCGAGTAAGTACTCGAGTAAGCTTTAATGAATACTCGAGTATGGAAACCCAGAAAGTTTGAAATGATTCCAATGTTCATTGTTTTGTTTCCTATTTGATTAAATTTTAATTATATTAGTATTCTTAGCATTTCCACAGATAAACAATGAAGAGATCTTACCAAATAAGGAAAGTCAAAAGCAACGCTCAAATGTCACCGACCGCCACCTATCGCAAACGTATGGTTTTCAAATACTGGAAAAGTCAATAGTGGCTGTGCATGCTCCAACGGACATGAAGAAATATGTTCCAACAATCATTACGAACGTATCTATATAAATGGGAACATCTAAACAGAGAAAAGAACAAGAACACACTCACGAACGTATCATCAAGTTCATTACTCTGTTTTATATTATACTTGTAAATCTATGCTTCAGTGATTCTTATTCACCCTGTGAGAGAGATATTTCATTCAAACTCAATATTTGTCATTGAGATAACTTAAGGTTATGGAACCTTGAGTTGGGATTGAATTACAAATTGTAAGGGGGAGCGAGTGTCCAGGTGAAGGAACTTGCTTGTACTGAGGTGCCAAGAACCCACTGAATCTTGGAAGTTATAGTGAAACTCTCAGAGAAGCTCTGAGGACTGGACGTAGGTCAAAGTGGTTGTGGCCGAACCGGTATAACTCCTAGTGTACACTTCGGTGATATTTCTCCTTACTCTTTCCTGTTTTAATTTCAATGTCAAATTTTATATTTGCAACGAAATTTTTAAGATCACCCAATTCACCCCCCTCTTGGGTGTAACGCTTGCTCTAACATTTGTTATCAGAGCGTAGGTCTTCTTGTTAAGGTATAACAACCTAAGAAGGATCCAATGGCAAGCATGGGTGAAGGAATTCTTCCCGACGGTGCATCCATCACTAGACCTCCAGGTTTCAGTGGCGAACACTTTTCTCTCTGGAAAGCAAAGTTCAGAGTATTTGTAATGGCTACTGAATATGGGCTATGGGATGTGATTGAGAGTGGAAACTATCAACCTACAAAGATTTTAGATTCTCAAAAAATTCCCAAGACGCCTACGGAATATGATGAGAATGACAAGAAACTTATCACTGTCAACAGCAAGGCAATTCTGATGTTACAAAGTGCCTTGAGTCAAAGTGAGTATTTCAGAATTTGCACACTTCCAACAGCAAATGAAATGTGGGAAGCTCTGGAAATAGCTCATGAAGGAACTTCAGGAATAAAGGAGAATCGGATCAACACCTTGGTCACTGAATTCAATTTACTTTGAATGAAATAAGGTGAATCAATATCTGAATTTGAACTTAGATATACTCATCTTGTTAATCAACTTGCAGCTCTTGGGAAAGTCTATGATCAACATAGCCAAGTACGAAAGATTCTAAATATTCTTTCTAAAGAATGGGAGGCCAAAGTCACTGCGATGAAGAAGCAAAAGGAGAATCAATGAGATCAGTTGCTTCTCTATTTGGAAGCCTTTCTGAATATGAAAGCAAACTAAAGTTCAAAAGGGAACTAGATGACATTGGTGACAAGAAAAAGAAAGGTCTAGCACTAAATGTAAAAGAAGAGAATCAAGATGAGGATGAGGAGTTTGACGATGATGAAATGGGCCTAATTATAAAATGATTCAGAAAGTTCTACAAGAAAGGACAAGGATTCAAACACTTTCAAAGAGGTGGAACTAGCAGCAAAGATCATATCATTTGCTACGAATATGGAAAACCAGGACATATCAAATCAGAATGTCCAGAATTGAATCAAAAGAGCAAAGAAAAGAGAAAAGGAAAATTCTTCAACAAAAAGAAGGCCTTCGTATCTGCTATATGGGGTGATAGCTCCTCTGACGAAGATAGTGATGAGGAAGAAGTAGCTAAAATATGTGTCGTTGCTCAAGAAGAAACAGAAGAAGAGGTAAATGATTCTAATCCTACCTATGATGAATTACTCTCTAAATATAATGCTTTACATTCTGAATTCATCAAAGTAGTTAAAGAATTAATTGTTTTCAAAAAGAAAAACAAAGCTCTTGAAATTGAACTTAAAGAAAGTTCAGAAAAGGATTGTGAAAATTGTTCTTCTTTAAAAAAGAAAAACACGGATCTTATAAAAACTCTTGAAAAATTTACTCAAGGAAGTGAGATGCTAAATGTTATTTTAAAAGCTCAACGATTTGTAAATGACCGATCTGGGATTGGATATGATCCAAAATCAGACAAAAGGAAAGGTAGAAAGAAAGCAGCAGGTAAGTCATATTTTAATTATTTCCAGCATTATGTTCATATATCGAATTCGTTTGCATTTTGTAATTACTGTAATAGAAAAGGTCATTATATATCTTCATGCATTCATAAAAAGAAAGGAACAATAGGAACCTACAAATGGGTACCTAAAGGTTCATATGTTCAGAAAATTATTTGTACTAACCCAACAGGACCCAAAAAGATGTGGGTACCTAAGACCTAGTCATTTGATTGTAGGTATGTCTCAAAGCATCCAAAAATTGCAAGTGGTACATAGATAGTGGATGTTCTAGACATATGACCAGAGATTTCGAAAGTTTTACCACATTGCAACCTAAGGAAGGTAGAAAGGTAAAATTTGGAGGAAATCAATCCGGAAAGATAGCAGGAATTGGTGAAATAAAAAATGACAAAGGAATACAAGTCAAAGATGTATATTATATTGAAGGCTTGTGTCACAATTTGTTGAGTGTAAGCCAAAGTGCTGATGAACCCATGTCGTGTAAGTTCACAAAATAAAACTAGGTTTAAGAATATAGCATAGTAGCTCAACCTAGGTTGTTCTTGTGAAGAGATTAACTTCCAAGTTTCTAAGTAGTAAAGTGACAAAAAACCTTAAAGTTGAGAGAAATCATTTGGAGAAATTTCTTTTTAAACTAATGAAGTAATCTCAACTAAAACAATATTTTTGTAATTTTTTTGGTTTCTAAAACAAAGAAGCAATTGGAAATGAATTTAACACTAATAACAAAGTAAAGTTAATAAACTAGAATAATGATGAAATGGGATTCCCTTGAATTGGGGTTTTAGTCTTCCTTGCTTGCTAATAATATGAATTCCATAATGAGTCAAGAGGATGGAACTAAGATACCACTAGCTCCATGCTTGCAATAATCATTGGAGCTTGCGGCCATTGTGTTTGCTTTGAAGATTTGGCGTCATTACCTGTATGGTGTGACTGTGGAACTGTACTGCGACCACAAGAGTCTTAAATACCTGTATGATCAGAAGGAACTGAATATGAGACAGCGTCGCTGGATGGAATTGTTAAAGGACTATGACCTGGAAATTAAATATCATCCGGGTAAAGCGAATGTAGTCGCTGATGCTCTTAGTCGGAAGACTGTATTCGTTGCAGCTATGATGATACGAGAGAAGAAATTGATTGAAGACTTTCGTGACCTAAATTTGACAAACCAGATCATCTGTGCCAACTACACAGTTTCCCAAGAGGAAAATGATCTAATAGCTGAAATTGAAGAAGCTCAGAGGCAAGATGACTGGATACAGCGTAATCTGACTCGAATCGAACAGGGAGAAATTCCAGGCTACGACCGATCACCCCGTGGATTGGTTCGTTATCAGAAGAGAGTCTGTGTGCCACTTGAGTCGGAATTGAGACAGAAAATTCTGGATGAGGCGCACAAGAGCCGGTATACTCTTCATCCTGGTATGACCAAGATGTACCATAACTTGAAATCTGTGTACTGGTGGCCGGGTTTGAAGAGTGATGTGACCAAATATGTGGCGAGATGTCTCACTTGTCAGAAAGTAAAAATTGAGCACCAAAAACCACCTGGTTTACTCCAGAATCCTGAGATTCCGGAATGGAAATGGGAAAGTGTGACCATGGACCTTGTGACGGGATTGCCCAAGATCAGGAATTATGATGCGATCTGGGTTATTGTGGATCGGTTAACGAAGTCAGCATACTTCATACCAATCAATGTCGGCTATTCTCCCGATAAACTAGCAGAGATTTATATCAGTGAGATTGTGAAGCTCCATGGTACACCAAAGAATATTATTTCTGATCGAGATCCTCGATTTACTTCAAGATTCTGGAAAGCATTGCATAAAGCCTTGGGAACTCAATTGAGGTTTAGTACGGCTTATCATCCGCAAACGGATGGACAGTCAGAGAGGACAATTCAGACGCTGGAAGATATGCTACGGGCATGTGTTCTCGATTTCAAAGGGAATTGGGATCGTTTTCTTCCACTTGCGGAATTCACTTACAACAATAGCTATCATGCGAGCATTCAGATGGCTCCGTATGAAGCGTTGTATGGAAGAAGGTGTCAATCGCCTTTGTGCTGGAACGAGCTATCTGAAAGGAAGCTTTATGTACCAGATTTGGTTGATCAAACCTCGGCACAGATTCAGACTATTCGTAAGAGGTTACTTGCAGCGCAGAGTCGACAGAAAAGTTACGCTGACAAGAGGAGACGACCTCTAGAATTTGAAGTTGGAGATCACATTTTTCTGAGAGTATCCCCTGTTACGGGCGTTGGACGGGCTATCAAGAGAAAGAAGCTAAGCCCGAGATATATAGGTCCTTTTGACATCCTTGAAAGGATAGGGCCTGTTGCATACTGAGTAGCCCTACCTCTGAGCTTGAGTAGACTCCATGACGTATTTCACGTTTCTCAATTGAAGAAGTACCAACCGGATCCATCTCACATAGTTGAGTATGAGGAAGTGGAGCTTTAAGATAATTTCACATATGCAGTGGAGCCAGAACAAGTCATTGACCGAGAGGAGCGACGGCTCTGACACCGAAGCATTCCATATGTGAAGGTGGTCTGGAAGGGAATGACTCTGAGAGAAGCGACTTGGGAAGCGGAGGAAGATATACGAAGAAGATATCCGAAGTTTATGGCTCAAGTAGTGTAACAATTTCGAGGACGAAATTAATTTTTTGGGGGGAGAATTGTAACATCCTGGATTTTAATTAAGGGATTATAACTTCAAATGATGTAATTAATGTCAATTAAGCATATTTGAAGTATATGTTGTGTGTTATGATATAAAGACCATTAGTGATGATTTAATGAGTATTGTACTAATCAGGGGTAAAACGGTAAATTTACCAACCGTCTGGTTAGCTACTAATGAGAAAACCCCTTAGTAATCAAAATCAATGGTTGAGATTGAAAGATAATGGGGTGGAATCAAGTGTGAATGGGAGTGTGTGAATTCATGTTAGGGAGAATAGGATGGTGACAAGTGGCCAAATGAGGGCCATTGGATGAGTCAACAATTTCAAACTCTTTTCTCTCTCCCTCTCAAGTCGGTTGGTGCATGGGAAGAAGGAAGAGATGATCATCACCTTCACCTACTCACTTCTCTCTCCATTCTCTCCATTTTCGTTGAAGTTAAACAAGAAAGAGAAAGAGAAAAGCTTAAATCTTGGTAAGTAGAGGTCTTTATATGTTTAGTTACCCTTCATTAATATTGATCAAGAGGTCAAGAGCATTATTTCTATGATTTCAGAATTTCCATTGGTGGTGTTTGATTGTTGGATGAATCTGGAAGTTGGTGGAATCAAGGTGTTGATTTCAGCAAGTTGAAGAGGTAGGTTTGTGATGCATTTTGATGTATATGTCAAGATGTTTGCTTAACCAATGAGAATTCTAGAAATTTGACCTAATTATGATGTTAAATGAGGGGTAGGTTTTGATGAGAGTGTCACTGTTCATTTGGTCAGTTTTGACATTTGGGAGTGATTAGAAATTGATTGGAAGTTGAATAAGGGAAGTTGTTAGAAGGAGGTTTTGAGTGGTTTGGTGATTTAGAGTGAGAATGTGTTGATTGAGTTGAATTTGGGTTGTTTTTGGTTGCCAATGGGTTCCTTGTGTTGAAATGAGTGAGAATGAGTCTTGACACAAGTTTAAGAACCATTGGAGTTCATTTGGTGAAGTTTGGAAAAGTATACCAGTTGCTGCGTTCTGGTTTCTGGTGTGATTTCTCGAGTGAGAGAAGAACTCACTCGAGCACAGGATGAACGTGCTCGAGTGAGCATGTTTGTGCTCGAGTGAGGGTGCATAAATGCGTTGGGGGTGAGCGTTTCAGGTGTTCACTTGAGAGTGATTGCCAAGAGTGCGCCTGGCACTCGCGAGCATTGGGGGATCACTCGCGAGCACTGGGGTCGTGCTCGAGTGAATCTGTTGCCTGGGAGTTGGGGTGCTCTCGGGCATACACTCGCTGCCTTGTGCTTGCGAGCACTGAGGGTCAGTGCTCGAGCACAGGCACTTGTGCTCGAGTGGAGGTGGAAGAAGATGTTGAGAGGTACTCTCGGGTTGTCACTCGCAGGCCTCACTTTTGTGGTGCTCGAGTGTGCTCGGGGTCTCTGCTCGAGCACAGCCTTTTGTGCTCGAGTGAGAGTGTGAAAATGTAGTGAAGTTTGCTCTCGGGCAAGCACTCGCGGGAGGTCACTCGCATGTGTGCTCGAGTGAGAGCGAGAGTCATGCTCGAGCACAGCCCCTTGTGCTCGAGTGAGGGGACCCAGAAATTAGTGTTTAGCTTTCCAAAGAAGGATCTTTAGGGATAGTTATCCCAACCCTTTAGGCATATGAATAGGCACTTAATGGCCATCTAAAGAGTCCAAATGAATACCAACTTAGAGTGTTATTGAAGTAAGAACTTGGAAAAGGAAATTAACCAAATGTCCCTATTTTGATTATAGGATTTGATATCTGCTATCCTCGTGAGCCCACTGTGCCCAGAGACATCAGGAAGGGATCAGGTAGTGACTTTTCTTTCGTACCATTTATGATGCATTGTATGTGTGTATGATCAGTGATTTGTGATGAATTCGGATATTTCGACTGATGCGGATATGTGGTAGCACCGTCAGTCCAATAGTCCCTGAGTAGCTAACAACGGTTCGGGTGAAGACTGTGTGTCTTCCCGGCGGAGAAAGGGGATGAGGATGAGGTGTGATATATGTGATTTGTGAGCCGAAAGGCTGATTTGTGAGCCGAAAGGCTATTTGTGAGGCCGACGGGCCATTTGTGAAGCCGGATAGCTTATGAGCTATAAGGCTATATGTATGCACTGCCACGCCAATAGTCCCTGAGTAGCTAACAACGGTTCGGGTGAAGACTGTGTGTCTTCCCGGCGGAGAAAGGGGATGAGGGTGGAGTGTGATATGTGTTGCTGCTGCGGTACATTGATTGCTTACATGCTATGTGCTTGTATGTGGTATAATTGCTTAGTTACTACTGGGATTCTTTTGAATCTCATTCTTTCCTTTGAACTAACATTTCAGACAGGGCGAGTGGCTCCAAGGAAAAGCGCGTGACCCAGAGCGGGTAGAGTTTTGTAGGGACATTTATTTTGGAAATGTTGGTTAGACTGTTTGGATAGGGATTACTGTATATTGTTGGGTTGTAAATAGTTTAAATACTTTAACCTGTAATCCCTTTAGCAGAGCTTGGAACTATATATATGTAGTTGAACCCGGGGTTTGCCGGGATTTTGGTTATACACTCTGTCATACGTAAATGTAGTTAAACTGCACAGGTGATTATATTCGATAATCGAACTTGAGACCGAAAGAGGAATGAAGTTTTGAAAATTTCATAACGTCCCTACTATTAAAGGGAATTTCAAATGAGTTTTAAACTAATCGACGGTCTCTAATCTAATTTAATTACCAAACATCGAATTATAATTACGTGATTAAAGGCAGGGTGTTACATTCTACTAGTATGACAGATCAGTTGCCCTTCACAAGACCTACCCAGGTGTGTTCTACAGCATTAAGGACATGGTCACTATGTTTGAGGACATTGGTAGCCTTTCTTCTCAAAATGAAAAGGCTTTTTGTTGCTTTCCTTTGATGTAACCCCTTACCCCTTCATTTCTGAGACGTATTCCCCTAGCTAGGTCTACCTCAGAGGTTCGCAGTTTTGTTCATACGTACCCTCTTTAGGTTACTCTCTATCAGCCAGCATACTTCCACTTGTGCTTCAGTCCCCCCGATTAACATATCTGAACTTCATTCCTTATCCGTTTTAAATTTCAGATAAGAAGAGTAATATGATAGGTACTCATTAAAGGTCTCAACATCACCCTGTTGTATAGCCAGGAATTCTTTCTCCTTATCAAGCATCACAGACCTTAGGAAGTATTTCTCATTAAACTATTTTTGGAATGACTCTTAGGTCAACGGAATGGTTTGGGCACTCATTAACATTATTATGGTCTTCCACCAGTAGTCTGTATCTCCCTTTGACTTATAGATAGCCATTATGACCTTCATTTTTTAAGGACACTCCAATACTTTAAAGATTTTCTCTAGTTGAACTGTCTAATCCTCAGCAGCTTATGGATCAAACCTTCCCCTAAATGTCAATGGTTGGTACTTGATGAATTTATGAATCTAGTATTAGAGGTTTTCCTCTTCATGGGCTGTAACAATAGGAATCCTTGATTAGATTTGAGTGACTATGATTGCTCATTATTCTCAGGTTGTCCTCCTTCTGAATTGACTTCAGTATCTTTAATTCTCCTCAATGTCTTTAGGTTATACCCTATCTTTATTCTGCTTTTCTCTCAATTCTCGGATTCCCTTACGAAAGCCCTGAATTATTTCGAGAATTTGCTGCATAAGGTCTAATGGGTTTCCTACTTCCTTGACCTCCTGCACTGTGAGTCTTTTCTTTGGTCTACCTCACACTATTATTCCTTTTCACAATTAAAATGGAATACCATGTTAATACCATATCACACACACACACATATGCTTCTTAAGACTTTAAATACCAACACACATCAGATACATAAGTCTATTATAGTGATATCTATATTTGTATTAGAGTGGCTTAGCATTTATATCAAAAGAAGCCTGTTTTATTACATCAAACCAATCATATGTACATAAAAAAGACAAGGTAATCATAACAAGGAAGCCTCCACTACCTTACTCTTACTAGTCCATATTAACTAGTACATAAGAAAACTTGATTCTAAATTCTTTGCGTCACTCGCTCGTGTTTACCTTCTTACCTCAGGAATTGCTTGTCCGAGCTGAAATTTTTTTTTGTAAAAATAGGGTCGGATTCAAAGAATCTCATTAGTAATAGATGTTAGTTAGATAAGATGCATATATATATATATAACATGCCATGTCAACCATAGTTTCAGTATAATCAGCATATTCAACATTCAGAGATAAATTCAAAATATACGGAAAGCATAAAGTTGTCGACTAATAGTATCCAAAAAGAATTCTCTTATGAAAAAAGACAGGAGTGAGTATAAACGTGCTATTGATTAATATGATTTGAATCACTTTGTCAATTTAACCCACCTTTATTAGATACTTCTTTTAGTCCCTATTAACTCCAATAAATCTATATCATTTTAGTACATTTTCCCCATCTTTGAAATACTTTTTGAATGAAATTGTACATGTTATAGACACACAAAAAGGAAAATGTGCATAAAGTGAATTATTCCACATTCATAAGATTTCTTGGGTTAAATGTGAATATCTAGATTAAATAGAAAAATTGGAGAATTTATGCATGTTTTCATTGAATATACATGTCATAATTGAAGCAGGAGATCTAAGATAAGATTTTGAAGCTATTCAAGGACCATTTGAAATGATAAAAGAGATAGAACAAAGTATTGATACAACCGGAAGAAGTTTCATATACTATGTTTAGGAAATGCATGCCTTGCTGTGGCAATAGTAAACCTTTCCCTGTATCAAAACTCTGTGAAAATTCTAAATGCCTTATCAATAATTTGTGCCACAGCAAAGAAACACCACTTACCTCGGTGAAGCAAGACACAACTTTCATCAACACTCTCAGTACTCCATGCCATAGCATAAGGATATCTTTTGCTGTGGTGAAGCAAAATTACATCACTAGCATTATTCTATGCCACAACAAAGAGACAAGCCTCGCCATGGCCTAAGGATTAACAAAATATAGAGCTGTGCATTTTAATTAAATAGAAAATAAATAAAGGCTATAAATATATGCTAAAAGGCCGACTGAAGTGGGGTTGACTTCCAGAGATTATTAAAGACATCTCTCTGCTAGGGTTTAGAAGAATAGAAGACTTAGAGGCTACGGATTAGAGTTTCAAAGACGTTCAAAGCTCTACTCATTGGTTTCCTATCTTTCACTTCTCCTTTCTACCTTTCTTTTGATATGGACCATGTCAAGTTGTTTGATTTTGGTTCTGTTTAGAATATGAGTAGCTAAATTTATCATTCTAAGATTATCTTAAACCTTATTATGGATTGAATCTTGAATTTACTCTCTTTAATGAAGTATTAAGTGTTATTTTTATGTTGTGCTTAATGCCTCTAAGTGCCTGATCACCACTTGGTTGTTTAGTTGAATGAAATAATGCTTGAGCAAGGTTAACTGGGATAAAATCATATTAGACTTAAAGCCCGAGCATCGGACAAATGGTTTGTCCAGCACCCTTATCTTATTTTCACCTTTTTCAGAGTTTTGTCCACAGTTTAGTAGGCAACAGAGGAATAACATAAATATACTGATATTATTGGTACAGTGTACTTGATTATAATATAAAAATTTCCAATAGGGTTATACATAATATTATAGACCTTTAAAATAATTAAAAGCTTGCAGATAACCAACTCCTCTTCCTGGTCTGACCCAGGAGCGATATAGCTGGAACTTATATCTTTGCCCTTAGAGCCATTTCCTTCTATTTCCACCTATCTAAATGGTTGGTAGGAGAGGGTAAGATTCAAAAGAATCTCTGTAGAAAACAATTACCATAATGCATGCATGATAGATGCTATGTGCATGACATGTTATCTTTAACTAGATGCATGTCCCATAATAACATTTTTAAATGCTCAATGTTTCATGCAACAAAACTATGGCAACAATATATGCAAAAGCATATCTTCATTATTCAGATATGCTCTACACATTCAAGTAAAGTAATCACATACATCACTATACAAGCAGAAATATCAACTAGATTCAACTAAGGTAAGTTCCCTACCTTTGGTCTTTGAGTCCTCCTCTTGTAACTTTTCTTTTTCACCCTTTGAAGATGCTTCATCTTTGACACCATATGGCCCTAAATCAATAATCATATCATTAGGGTCTTTGCATTAGGCCCCATGTGTACCTAATGGGCCCACACTAATTCTAAGTGCTTGATTTGACCTTTGGAAACTAACTTTATCACTAACTGACATTACATTTTCATTTTCGCATAAGATGTAAATCTGGCAGATTTTTCACTGAACTTTGAAAAATCATAACCAATTCAAGAAACCTCCGTATGGGGTGATTCAAAATTCTATATAACCCTTATTGAGTCTATTTTCAGGGAAAGATACTTCCCACAGTCTTCTATCCACACAAAATTCCTAGTTTTCAAGTTTTCCTTTGTAGCCAAAAAAGTTGTCCAGCTTTAATGGTCTAACTTCAAGCACTCATAACTTTTTGTATACTTATTCAATTTCTACACATTACCTATCAAATTAAATGTCTTTATGTGTACTTCAAATCTGAAAGACTTAAGGGTCAATGAATAAAGTTTAGCAATTAAAAAAAACGCCATAACTAGACTGCCTTCAGAAAAAAATTCAAGCAGCTTTAAACATAAACTTCCAAAATAATCATAAAATCATCATTTAACCATAAACCATGATTAAACCTTAAAAATACCCCTTGGATAAAATATGAACAGTAACCACCCTAAAAAATACTCATCCAAATAATAATCCAATCGGTTTAAAATGAAACCTATGGTTATCTTTACGCGTTTTCACAGCTTAATCAGAAATCCAGTAGTACTCCAGTAAGCGAGAGATGGCATCAAACACCTCCAAATAAAAATCTAAAACCATAAAAATGAATTTTAGTATGAGTAGAAGAAGGTTTGTGAAGGGTATTTTTAGAGGAAACGCCAATTCAGAGGTGAAATCGGTTACAAAGCTCAAGAACGGTGACTAGTCATCTTCTCTCTTTCCTCTTTCATGTTCTCATGGTTTTTTTTTTCTGATTTTCCTCTCCTTTTAGGGTTGCTGAATGAAATTAATAATGTAATACCACAAATTTTATTTACCAAGAATATATTGTAATTATTTAATATATTCAATAAAATGGTGAATAATTATAGCCAAAGGAATTGAGTATTGGAAAATTGAAAGGTGAATATTGCTTTCAGCGAATATATTTTATTCAATAAAATGGTGAATAGGAATTGAATAGTGCTTTCAATTTTATTCACCAATAATATATTGTAATTACTTAATATTCAATAAAATAGTGAATAATTATAGCCAAATGAATTGAATATTGGAAAATTGAAAGGTGAAAAGTGCTTTCAACTAAATTGCCTTTGAGGCAGTGAGTTTGTTAGGTGGTTTTGAATGACCAATGATGACAAAAATTTCTGAAATTTTTCCAGAATGAAAATAGACATCCTAAACTTTAATTTGATATTCATATGACTCAATCAAAGCTATATACAAAAAGTTATGAATTTTTGAAGTTAGCCTAGAAAACCTATGAATTTTCTAGAACAAGTAAAGATTGAAAATTAGGGAATTTTGTGCATCAAATTGGCAAAACGCTATTGTTACGAGTGTAAATGATCAATTAAATAGTGCAAGTGTACACTGTCCTAATCAAGTAATATAGAAGTGAGTCGAGTATCATTCCCATGAGGATTGATCACTAAGTACCAAAATGAGTAATTTTAATTCTATTTAGTCGATCGATTAGTTAGTGATTGAGAGTACAAAATAAAAGAAAAACAATTAAATATGAGTGCTGATGATATGAAAGCAAATATGAGAAAAAGCCCTAGGGATTAGATTTCACTTGAAAAATTTCAGATTGAATCACTTATCTATTCTAGCCCAATTTATTCCACATGATTGAAAGTCGAGTTTCCCTAATTTAATTACTAGCCTCTTCCAAAGTCAAGCAATTCTATAATTAATTGCTAATCCAATATATTCCTATATGAATTTAAGCAATTAATTATGCATTAAGATTTATGAAACTCAGTAAGACTACACAACTCATATGAATATATTCCTATTTCATATGCAAGTCATGGTTTTAGTTATAGGATCCACACACATGCATCTCCTTTCGGTCTCAACATGCATATTGTAATCATTCAAAAGGTGGCCAATCAAATGAAAGCATTAAGAACAATAATTAAAACTCAATCATGAAGGAAAAATTAAAACTAGATTTAACAAGTTAAGATTCACTCCGTCATTAGTAAGTTATGTCATCACCCTAGGAAAATGAAAATTTAGCTCATTATAAAATAAAAACAAAACCAAAATAAATTGACATTATATAAAACTACAATGAAATCCTCATAAATATTGCATAAACTTGAATATTAAGTTCTCAAACATAAATATACAATAAAAAGATGCATGAAAAATGGACAAATCTAGCCGTCCCTTTAAGAGGTAAAACATTCCATATAGATGGCATGCAAAAAGTAATACAATCATAAACCTTCCATGTAAGAGGCATGCAAAAAGTAATATAATACATAAGACTAAATTTAGAAAATAACACAATTTACTTAAAGCTGTCAGAGAAAATATCTCTTCCTATCAAAGAAGTATCTCCATACCCTGCTGTCTCTACGCCTGAAGCTCGTACTTGTAGGCAGTGAGTGAACAATGGCATATCAAGTTTTTTCCACGATGCTAAGTGCCATGTCAAATTTTCCACTGAGTGAACAATATGCTGTCGGCAATTTTACGTGCTTTTCTGTGACTGCTTCAGTGTTTTGTCGCCTACTACAGTGATTCCATCCGCTACAGTAACATCCTGCTATAGTGATTCCGTCATAAATAGTGACCGACGCTACAATACTGACCTTTTTTAATATTTTTATTTATTTTTTAAATACTATTTATTTACACCCAAATATATTATATTAAGCTCAAATATCATCCATAAAATAATCATATAAGGGAAAATAAATATGCAAATATTTTACTTATCAAATTCCCCCACACTTAGCTCTTGGACGTCCTCGGACAAGGAATGACTAATAAGTACTTCCAACAAAATCAGAAGTGTCAAGTCATAAGTAAGAACACAATTGGAAAATAACGAGATCATAGTATTCATGAATCAACGAAAATTTAAACTGTTAACTTTATCTGAAAATAAATAAACCGAGTTTGTAAGTGTAACTCTGATGAACCCTTGTCGTGTGAGTTCACAAAATAAAACTAGGTTAGAAAATGTAGCGTAGTAGCTCAACCTAGGTCGTTCTTATGAGGAGATTAATTTCCAAGTTCCTAAGTAGTAAAGTGATAAAAAACCTTAAAGTTGCAAGAAATCATTTTGAGAATTTGAGTTTAAAACTATGAAGTAATATAAGCTAAAACAATATTTTTGTATTTTTCAGTTTTTAAAACAAAGAAACAAATGGAATTGAATTTAACACTAATAACAAAGTAAATTTAATAAACTAGAACAATGATGAAATGGGATTCCCTTGAGTTGGAGTTTTAGTCTTCCTTGCTTTCTAATGATATGAATTCCACAATATGAGTCAAGAGGATGGAACTAAGATACCACTAGCTCCATACTTGCAATAATCATTTAACTCATTCAACCGAAGCAATTAAATGAATACTACCAATTAATAGTGACTCAAGGAGATGAATAACCAACTTCCAATTCTAGCTTGTAATTACCATTACAACAATTCAAAACATTCAGTTTAATCATTTAAATCCACTTAACTAAGTTGGAATAAACAATTCAACCTACTCATAATATGAATCATACAAAGCTTAATTAATCAACTCCTAGCTCAACAACCAAGTTTATTCACTTGGCATAACAATCTAGATCACAATTACATACTTAACCAAGCTACATAATTATGAACTAAAAAGAGAGCTTAAAGGAATTCTATTGAAGTTTAGAAGCTCAAACCATTACCCAACTCAAGGAAATCACCAAAGCTTAACTACACATGGAGAAAGAGGATGAAGATTGATGATTGAAGAAGGAATTAGTCATGGTAATAGGGAAGCACCGAACAGCCCTTGGTTATTATCCAGCGCCTCCTCTATTTCCTCTCTACATTGTGTCCCCTCCTCATACTCTCACAGCGCAAACATACTCCTCTCATCCTTTTCAAATTTGCATCTTTCCCTTGGTCAAAGATTTCGGCTGCTCCCTCCTTCTCCTTGCACAGCCGCCTCCAATTCTCTATTCTTCATTTTCTTATCCAGCCGCCAATTTTGACTTTTCTCCTCTTCATTCATTCGATGCCTCCTCCATGCACAGCCGCCACACTCCTTTTCTTTTTATTCCCTCGTGTTTCCTTTCTTTTCTCCCTTCCGTGATGCCCTCCAGTCCCAGCTAATCAATCCTCCTTTTCGGTTTGCTTCTTCAAAACACTTGAGTCAACAATTCCGGCTGGGTTCTTTTTCTCTATTTCTTCCCCACTCGGTTCAACTCTCTCCAATTAATTCCTCTTTGTATCTTCGGTCCAGCCCTCACGGTTCAGCTCTTCTACTCAATTGCTTTAGCTTGGTTCAGCTTTCCTTCTTTTATTCCCTTCAATTCAGCTCCTCCCTTCTACAACAGCCGCCACCTTCACACCCAAAACAATGGTCCCCACTTCCTTTGCTTCTTCAATGATCTTTAGGTTAAAATGTGAGTTGTGCCTTGTTTGGATCAAGTGGTGAAAATATGTTTTATGATATGTACAAAATTGCAATAACCAAACAAGGCCCTTACTCATTTAACCTCCTCTTAAAAAAATGTGAAAATAAATTCTGTACTTATGATGTTCCACTTTTATCCTTCATTAAGCTCCAAAATAACATCTTTTACCTTTACCACTCAAGTTGTGCCACATCATCACCTACAAAATTATATTCACAAAGGTAATATCTTTTGTTCACAATTAAAGAATAACGGGAATAAGAAATATTAATTAAAAATATAACAATTTAACCACTTTAATTCCCAAATTATTCTTCCATTAAAGTCTCACATTAACACTTTATTATGCCCAAAATATTCAATTAAGTCCCACAAAAGCCTAAGATTAATTAATAAAAAGATATAAAATTTAAACTGGTAACTTTATCTGAAAATAAATAAACCGAGTTTGTAAGTGTAACTCATTCTCTCAATCTCTCAAATATTTAAGGGTAAGTGTTTCACTCAAATTCAACCAAAAAATTGCACTACCATAGGCTTGCTAAAAATCTCAATCTTCACTACCTAATTCACATGCAAATTCAAATCAAAAGGACTTTATTAAGGGTTGTAGTGAGGTTAAGGTAAAAGGAATGTAAAACATGGTATGAAAGGCTAAAGAAATAGAACCATTGAAAAATGGGCTATTTATAAATAAATTTATCTCATCACAACAACCTATAATTCAAATACTTAACATCTTTTTTTCTATTTTTTTTCCTTTTTGTTTCTTTCTTTTTTTTTTTTAATTGCAACTGTAAAGTTGATGATATGTACACCCCCACACTTTGTCAAAAGCCCATTTTACAAGAATTTCAAATGCTCCACTAATCTTCCAAATAAGGTAAAAGCACTTGATATATCATTAAAGCACATGTAAATGGGTTGAGAATAAAGAAATAGTCAATTAGGCTGAAAGGGGCTTATCAACGATATAATTACATGGTTGGCTTTTTACACCCAAATATATTATATTAAGCTCAAATATCGTCCATAAAATCTTCATATAAGAGAAAATAAATATGCATATATTTTACTTATCAGCTATATTTTCCTTGAAACAAGACTCAATAAGGGTTCTATAGCCTTTGGAATACTCCAATACAATGTCTACAAAATTAGTTATGATTTTTCAAAGATTGGGTTAAAAATCTGCCAAAAAATTCGAAATTGGAAAAGAAATGTAATGGCAAACTTGTAATTTTGCCAAACAAATACCAAATTAATTATTTTCCAATTAATTGAAGTAAATTTCAATTAATTAAGGAAATAAAGGGGAAGCATATATTTAGAGTATTTTGGTCAAATAAATATGAATTTATAGAAAATTTGAGCAAAAATGCAAATTTGACCAAATTTGAGACTATACATGTATACGTAATGGAACAAGCTATGAAGCCAATTGAGACCAAAGCGAAGGATCCCTAGGTGTCTCCTACATGTAACACGAAGAAGGAAATCTTGGTTGTGTTTAATGAACAAGGTTATATGTACATAGGATTTATGTACATAAAGTAAATTTTGGAATTTTTGGAAAATTACACAAATGATTAAATATTATAAGATATAATATAAAACAACATTTCTTCATCTTCCCCAAGCTAAAACCATCACACAACAGCCCTAAGAGAGAGGAAGTGTAGAATATTTTTAGAGAGAGAAGGAGAGGAAAAAACTTGCAAAGGTAAGCGATTTCTTCGGTAAATGGGTTCCTAATGCATATAATTTCGTTCCTAAGCTACTGTTCTATGCATTTAAGGTGTTTGAAGCTTAAATTCTCTTATTGGAAAAGCTAGGTTTTCATCCACCTTGAGAAAAGCCAGAGTGAGCTTGAGGTAACTTCCAAAACTTCAATCTTTGAATGTTCTGGATGCTGTGGACAATTTAATTAGTGAAATTTCACCGGATTGTCTTTGGTTTAAATTTTGGAAATGAGTTGGCCTAGGGGTTATGTTGCTTAAATTTTGTTCAAATGGTAGTTGTAAACCTAATTAAATACTTAATGATGTGGTGAGGAGTAGAAAGGAACATGTCTGTGGAGTTGGATTTCGAAAACCCTAATTTTCCCCAAAGAATTGTTCAATTTGGCCAGAGCTAGAAATGCGCTTGAGAATTGGATTTTGAATAATTTAATGATTCTATAGATTTTAGGAGGGAAAATTAGGTGGGGTTACAGTTGGTCACTTTTTCGAAAAAGCCCGAAAAAGCATAATTACGAAAATGTCCCTGAAACCCTGAATTACGAGATGGCAAGGGTAATTTTGTAATTTGACAGTGAATTTGATAATTCTAAGTTTGGAAATGGATTCCTTGAATAAAAATATGTCAGAATAGCCTATGTCAAAATTTTAGAAAAAATATAGTCTAACTAGGTACGGCGGGGCCAGCCTAGGGTCCTGGGGGCATTTTGGTAAATTTTTACCATAGGCTAATATACCCATAATGAACACTATGGAAGTGTCTAAATGGTCAATGAATAAGTTTTAACCTAATTTCTCTACATTTTATATTCTAGGACCAAGTTAGGAGCCTGAGGTCAGCACGTTTTACAAGGTAAGCATTTCAAGGTTGAAAAAGGGTTCAGGTAGTAACTATTATCTCTCATACACTATGTGACTATTGATATGATACATGTTACTGTATTTTTTGATATGAATAATTAACACACACTATCTAGCTGTGATGTGGGAAGAGTATATGTACCGCCCATTGGGAAGAATATATGTACCATTCGTCCTAGTAAGGACCCAACTATGATACACAATTTGCCTATCTGTGGTCTAGAAGTCCTAGCTAAGGTATAATGGTACTACCTAGCAGTAGTCGGTGACTCGACTGAGGAATAAGTAAGGGTTGCAACTTGGTGTTTGGCCCTAAAATTTGTGTACACACATGGATTGGTGTTAATTTTCATTTTACATTATATGATGCATTGCATATTTAATTCACGCAATTTATATGTTTGATAGTATGGTGCTACTGAGATTCCCAAGAATCTCACCCCCTTTTTCTAAATATAAATATCTCAACGAATGCCAGCGGCTCTAAAGGCAAGGATGTAGATATGGGGAATTGATTAACACATTTCCTGAGATGAAATTCGTGGTTATATATAGTCTATCTGTGGAATATTTTTGGATATTATGTACATATTTGCAAATATGGTTAAATTATGCATAGTTGATACCAGTCTGTAAACAACTACTTTTATTAGTAAAATTATACCTTTTCATATGCCTGTGGAACATGGTCTCTATTACTCTGTAAATATCGAAACAGAAATGGGTGTTCGCATTTTTGGTATCAGAGCCCAAGTGGTTCTGGTAGAGCTATAAGAGGTTCTGGCATTATCAGAATGATATACTGATATGGTCTTATTTGCATGGTTTAAGGAATCATGAGCGGTTGGAGTTTAAGCAGTTTGAGAAAGGAGCTTGAGGAATCACTCTTGTCAGTGAATCAAGGTACCCCAGGCTAGACTATCTCTGTGGAGCAGTAATACATAAAGACAAGGAACCCAGGGGAGCAGATCCGTGATGGAGTGGTATAGACTGAACAACCATAGACTGATGTATTAGAGTCAGATTTAGGTTCTGCTGCCTGTTCCAGAGTTGGAACTATGCAAGTATTGCATGACCTACGACAAGATCGGGACTTATGGGAGTATGTGAAAGGTATATATCGGTGGGCCTTCTTTGCATGGGACACCCCTGTTGATCGATATATGAAATATTTGGAAGAAATAGACACATTACACGCAGGGTAAAGCTACTTTGATTTGGATACTTCAGATAACATATGGATTCATATTATATTATATTTCTTTTAGGATATAACATTTTGGGCTAGGAAGAATAATAATATAGTCAAGCTGGGGCTAAACAATAATTTCAATGAGTTTATGGAGTATTTTACTATCCTGGTATATTAATACATGTACATTGGGTGATATGGGACCCAGTTAGTACGTTTTGGGTGATTGGAGCTGACTGGAACGTCTTTTGAAGCAAGGGCAATCATATGGAATCAGCAGACAGAGACTGATAGAGCCAATATCTGTATTTTAGACAGGTACATAGAAAGTTAAGCGTACTCACCCTAAGATAATCCTAGGATGGGTGACCCGTTGGGAAGTCATATGTACATTAAGCATGTGATATAAAAAGGACAAGTGTGTGTTGTACAGTAGTTTGTAGGTTGTGTGATGTCTATAGTTTCCCATAACTACTGTAAATATCTATTGTATGATATATTTAACATATATGTGTGCCTAAATTATTATATGTGTACCTGAATTTATTTTTCTTTATTTTCATTTAAAGAGGTACCAAGATGATGAGTATAAGGGAAGGAGATTATGACCCAAATTTGGAAGATAGGCTTGACTCTATGCAAAAAATTCGGAGCAAGATGGCACAACAACAACTTATGATAAATGATCTTAGAAATGAACTGTGTGAGGTATGGCGGAGACAGGAAAGATTAAAACATCTTGAAAGACAAGAATGTGAATGTAATCTACCTCGATAACCTTATCAGCAGCCACCACCCATACTTTGTATGAATTAAACATTTTTCAAACATGGGTGAAATGATTTGAGAAGCAACAACCTCCTGCCTTCTAAGGGAGATTCGATCCCCTGTAAGTAGAAGAATAGTTATCCACATTGGAGCAAATTTTCTCAAGACTCATGTGCTCCAATGATATTAAGGTTCAGCTAGACGTTCGTAAACTAGAAGGAGAGGCGGATATATGGTGGAGGAATATAGAGATGATTCTATAGGTATGGAATATTCAAGTGGCATGGTAAATATTCCAGGAGAAATTTAATGAAACATATTCCTCTCAACCAGACAGGTTATCAAAAGCAAAGGAATTCCTCAATATACAACAGGATAATGAAGAAAGCTTTGATGAGTATTTGGCACGGTATATCCAATTGGCTCGACATTCCTTGTACCTAAGATATTGGGACGAGGAGGAGTGGAGCTTCAATATATTGATACAAGGATTAAAGTTAGAATTAAGAAAGAAATTGATTTCTAAACACTTTATAGTGTTTAGCAAGGCAGTTGAAGAGTGTCAACTTGCCAAGAATGACTTGTTAAGCTTGCATTGTGACAGAAATGATGACTGCAAGGATGTGTTTGGTAGTGGGAGTTCCTCACAAAAACGTAAGAATCAGGGTGAATTGTCCATAAGGAGCTATAAAAGACTGAAGTAAGCCGAAGGCCAAGGAGGTCAAAATCCCGATAAGAGTAGAAAATGATGGCGGTGTCACAAGACATATCATCCTTGTAAATCATGTGGTGATGTGTCAGGAAGATACAATTCAACTGGACGGGATCCAGCTAGCTGGATCTGTTATCAATGTCAAGAACCATGGCATCTTGCTAAGAATTACACACAGAGGCAACAGCTAAAGGAGACCAAACTAAGAGCTGGTGAGGTACATGTGATAAATGTCAACACTCATTTCCATTTTCATATGTGCAAGGCAATAATGAACAAATTCCACAAGCAAATAGAAAAGTACAGTTATACTGATAATAAGTGTTTGTTTACAGATAGTCATTAACAGAGTAGAAATCGATAATAATTACAAATATGTACAAAATATCCTAAAATTATTCCAATTACAGGCTATATACAACCACTGTCTTCCCCTTGGGAAGCATGCTCGTCAGTTTCCCTTCTCTGCATCCTTGGTTTTCGAGCCGCTAGCACCAGCTGAGACATTTGGTTTAGAAAAAGGGGTAAGATTCCAAGGAATCTCAATAGAAACATATGATCAACATATAAAATGTGAAAATTAAAATATGCAATGCATTGTATCAAGTAAAATGAAAATTCATATCATCCTTGTGTGTACACAAAATTTAGGTCCAACTAACCCGTTCAAACCCGTACATGTACTTCTGCCGAGTCCCTGACTACCGCTAGATAAGACTAGTGTACCTCAGCTAGACCCTTGATCACATCTAAGTAATGTGCCTCCAGTACATGTGTAAGTCACAAAATACAACATACAAATAGTCACATAGTATATGAGAGATAGTAGTCCCTACCTTAAACTCTTTCCTATTTCAAAGGGTCCGCCTCATAAAATGTGTCGACTATAGGCATCCAACTCGGTCCTAAAATATCAAATGTATAAGAAATTTGTTATAATCTATCCATGTATCATTTTAGACACTTCTATAGTGTTTATTGTGGTTATATTACCTTATGGTGAAAATTACCAAAATGCCCCCGGGACTTTAGTCCGGCCCCACTGTACCCGGCCTTGCTGCACTTTTTTTGAAATTTTGACTAGAGCTATTCTGACATATTTCTACCTAAGGAATCCATTTCTAGACTCAAAATTACCATATTAAATGTCAAATTATGAAATTGCCCTTGGCTGTCTAACTTTCGAAGTTTCTGGGGAGTTTTTGTAATTATGAGTTTTCAGGTTTTTCCTAAAAAGTGCCCAACAGTAACCCCACCTAATTTTTCCTCCCGCACCCAATAAAATCATCAAATCATTGAAGATCCAATTCTAAGACCCATTTAAAGCCCTAGCCAAAATTTATGGGTTCTATGGGGAAAATTAGGGTTTTGCATTTCGGCTCTATAAATGTGTTCCTTTCTACTTCTAACCACTTTATTAACTATTACATTAGGTTACAACTACCATTTGGACACAATTTTGGTAGCATAACCCCTAGATAAACCAATTTCCAAAAATTAAAACCAATGACAATCCTGCAAAATTTCACCAATTAAATTCTCCACAACAGCCAGAGTAGTATACAAGAGTTTGGAAGTTACCTCAAGCTTCCACTAGCTTTCCTTGTCTTGGCCAAAACCCTAGCTAATCTAACACCAAATTTTGAGCTTCCAAACCTTAAAGAACATAGAGAAGTAGATTAGGATCGGAGTTAGACACGTTAGGTAAGGATTTACCGAAGAAATCAACCTACCATACAAGCTTTTCTTTCCTTTCGCTCTCTAGAAAATGGCTGCACTTCCACTCTTCTCCAAGCTGTAATGGCGTCAGTTTGTGTCCAAGAGGAAGGAGATGAAGCTTATATTATAATATCTTATAATATTATAATAATTTGTTTAATTTTCCAAATTTGCTAAAATCCAATTTTATGTACAAAACCCCTATGTACATGTAATAATGCCATTAAGGCAAACTAATATTTCCTTCTTTATGCTACATGTATGACGGTCCCCCTCTTTGGTCTCAATTGGCTTGACAACTTGTTCCGGTTACGTATATACGTAAAGTCTCAATATTTGTCTAAATTGCACTTTTTGATCCAACCTTTTATAAATTCATATTTAATTGACCAAAATATTCCAAATATATTTTTCCCTTTATTTTCCTTAATTAATTGAAATTAACTGGAAAATAATTAATTTTATACTAAATTGGCAAAATTATGATTTTACCATTATCTTTTTAATCCAACTTTTTTTTCTCATTTTTATTTGGCCAATTTCCACTCATTTTTGGACCAAATATTTTGTCCAATATTTCTCCATCTTTGGACCTTCATATTAGGCTTTTTAAATTGCAAAAATTAATTTCATAATTATTTTGCCCAATTTCTCATGAAAATGAAAATTTATAAATTCATAAATTCCAAATTCATGAATATTCACCATTTTATTAAATTTCTCAAATAAATACAATATATTTGGTGAATATAAATTTTGGGGTGTTACAATAAATCAGGAGGAGGCCCGAATATCTCCTGAACTTATTGAAGGTACGGTTTCTTTTAATGACAACTCAATGCAAGTAATGCATGGTTTGAGTTTTAATTACTTCTCATTATATATGCTCCCTAGTAATTTGATACTCGATTAAATTGGAAAGCTAGTTCTCAATGCAAATAGAATAGAGAAAATAGAGGATAGGACAGTGGTTAGTAAATCCCTAGGTCCTTGCAAAAGATATTTGTGGACAATAGGGATAATTGAGGTGAAATGATTTTAAACCTCGATGAAATTGAGGTTTGAGTTGTGATTAAGAGAATTGTATATGAGAATCAAACTTAGTAGTTGAATTGACTGCTTAGGCATTCGATATGGCCTAAGTTGCTTGAAGTATTAGAATGTGATATATGATGTGGGATGATTATGCAGTATGCCGTTCTTAGAGGAATCCAATATGATGATACTAAAGGATTGGGGATCTAAGCTGAAATAATACTTAGGTTAGAATGTGACTCTGTTTCATTGTAGTTCTATTCCATGATAGAAGATTGAACCATGTGGCTAATGTGAACCTTTAGTAATGTTTTGAGGTTATTACCTAAATACCGTAAGGTTAGAATAGGCGCTATTGATCATGAATCTTAGCGAATCTATTGGGTATAATTGAGGAAATGATTTTCAATGTATGTGATGTAAGGTTTAGATCACATGATGGACTTAAAAGTTGGGTTAGAGACTCTAGGCTGTAAGATCTTACATGCCGGATATTGTAGTGGACCTGATTGTCCAAAGACCCTAAGACCTAGAGTGGACTAGTATGTCCTTAGGTGGTGAATTTATTCAGAATAATGTTGTACTGGTGATTATCCGTGGAATTGAGGAAAGTGATTTCTCAGCTCAGTTAATATTGAGGTTTTAAGCATGGAATTCCGCTTCAAGATCAGATACAATCGTTGAATTGATTCCTTAAGGATTTGAATTGACCTGGCTGGCTTGAGGTGCTACAACATGGTACTAGAATGCATTGAAATATGTGTGAGGTTTCTCAAGGTTGCTAGTTGTTAGTCTAGCATAAAATGTTCCCATAGAAAGAATGATGGAGTGTAAATCTTTGATAGGATAAAGGAGAATAGGGAATCGTGTTTTGACAGTCTGGCGGCTGATGAATTCTCTAGAATTTATTTCAGAGAATATGAATGGGATGCCCTAGAAAAGGTAGTAGAATTGATAAGTAAACCTAGATTCCCATATGTATAAACTATTCCTACATACACAGGTGTTAGGATTGCCTTAGTTAATGTATATATACGTAATATAATGACTGTTGAGGGATATGAATCGACATTGGCCTTGATTGTCCATAGATGAATGACGTATAGCTTAGTAGTAATCCTCAAAATTTATTGGTGGATATCAAATTCACCTGCTATGCTTATAGACCATATGAATTAAATTTTTCATCTGCATATGGTTCAGCTTATGGCAATCTCTGTTGATAACATATTGGTGAACGATGTTGAACCCGATAAGGGGATAAGCAACTCTATTCCAACATGAATAAATGTGGGTTATGGCTTTCAGAGGTAATATTTCTAGGCCATGAAATCTTTTAGCTAGGAATCCTAAAAGTTCCTGGTAAAGAGGAAGCAGTACTGAACTAGGAAGGCCAGAAACTGTGGTTGTGATAAGCAGTGTTCTGAGTCTTGTTCATTAGTGTGAGAGGCTTATACTAATATTCCATAGAACTCAACATTATGTATGGGATGATGATTGTAGGAGGAGCTTTAGAAAGCTAAGACAACAATTTATTAAAATACCAACACTGATAATCCCAGATCTATAGTGGACCTTTGTTGTCTTCACTAATGTCAGATGGCATAGATTGGGAAGGGAATTGAATCCCAGATACAAACAGGCATAGATTAAGATGGGAAATGATGCGAGCCGGGTGAGGGTATATGCATCTCATCAGCTAAAGCTTTAGGAATTAACAATCCCATCTATAATCTTGAGTTAATGGTAATAATGTTTGTACTGAATCTGGGAACGTTGCCTTTATGGTGTAACTGTGGAGTTGTTATGTTGAAATATGTATATGATCAAAAAGAACAAAATGTGGCACAATGTAAGTGGATAGAGTTGTTGAAAAATTTAGACTTGGAATGTAAATATCATCCAGGGTAGGCTAATGTTGCCGCTAAAGCATTGAGCCATAAAATAGTATAGGTGACAGACATGATGATTTATGAGCAAAAAGCTAATTGATGATTTCAAAGATCTTAGTTTGTAGAAGCAGATTTTGATCAGTGGTAATAATGTCGATCAGACAATATAAGGATATAAGAGTATCAATTTAAAAAGATCGGATTAAGGATAGATAAGTGCAATATATCAGGAATATGTAATTAAACATGAGGATATGGATGAAATACCCTAAAATTTGATTAAGGGATTATGACTCTAAAAGTTAATGTGATTATCGTTAAATCAACGCTTTTGGAGAATACGCTATGAGCTATGATTTGAATGCATTACAAGCAGTGCCCAAACCTTATCTTTAAGCTTAATTGTGAGATAAAGCTTAAAATGCATTGAAGGAGAAGGGGAGGGCGCATGATTGGTGAAAGGAAATGAAAAGATGTGTGTTTGGTAGTGATTTAAGAGTAATTGTCATAATCAGGGGCAAAATGGGAAAGTTATAGACCAATTGGTCAGTTACTGAAGAGGAAACTAATTGGTAACTTAAAGATTGATGGTTATGACTAATTGTTAAGAGATTAAGAGGGTGGAATCACATGTGTGTTTGCTCATGTGAGCTCATGGAAGAGTGCCAAGATCATGACACATGGCACAATTGACACCTTAGGATGAGTAAAAGTTTCAAACTCTTTTTCCTCTCTCCTCTCCTCTCCAAGTAGGCTAAGGGGGGCTGCTAAACTGAAGTTGTTGCATCTTTTATGATCATTTCTCTCTCTTTAGGCTTCCATAGACATCCAAGTGAGAGAGGAGGAGGAAGTTCAAAATTAAGGTGCGATTTTGACATTATAGTTGAGCTCAAATGCTCAAATGCTCTTCTTTAATTTTGATCATGGTGGTGAGAGCTTCATTTCTATGGTTTTAGATTTTTGAAAGAAGGAGTTTGAGAACTTGTGGAAGTTTGAAAGTGGTGGAATCAAAGAACAAGCTTTAGAAAGTAAAACAGGTGAGAAATAGCTTCCTTTTGATATATATATTGTGTTCATTGATTGAACTTTGGAATTTCTGGATTCTTAGCCCTAATTTTCATGCAATTAGGGTCCAAGGCATTACATAGTGTTTTAGTGGTGGGATTGGTATTTTGTTATATGCTTTAAGCAATAAAATTGGTTTGGAACATTAAATGGAAAGTTTGGCAATTTGGTGTTTTGTGTTGCAATGTGGTTCAAGGCTGAATATGTGTGGATGTGATGAGAATTTGGTTGTTTTAGTGATTCTAATGGTTTCCTTATGGAAAATTGTGTGTAAATAGGTTTGGTTGTTGATTTTGGAGCCATGGACACTTTGGTAGAAAATTTGAAATTCTGTCCAGTATCAACTCTGTACAGGTAGTCAGTTTGTATGGATGTTTTGAATGGGCAAATAGTATCTACAGATCCTAAAATTTTCCAGTCTTAAAGTTCACAAGCTTTAAAATGGACATATAATTCATGGCATTTTGATTTGTGAGCTAGGAGTTATGATTTTTCAAAGTTTGGGATTAAAACTGGACTCTATTTTGGAACAGTGTTGGATTTTGTGTAATTCTGTAATTATTTGGTGATTTCTAGTAATGGTTCATATTTTTCCTATAAAGAGGACTTAAATATCTTTCAATATTGTTTAGAATCACCTTATTTCAATTTTTCTGGAATTAGTTATGATTTTTGGAAGTTCAGCCAAGAAACAGGATTTTCTTAGCCGCGGCCAGAAGGATTATTGGCCGTGGCCCAAATGTTTCTGACCTATTTTTTGCCATGGCCAGTGGATTTGTGGGCTAAGGCCAACCCCAAAAATCAGTATTTTGCACTTCTAAGAGGCGGTTTTTGGTAAAGTCTTTCCCAACCCTTTATGCATGTGTTTAGGCTTTGAGTAGCCACCTAAAGGTCGTGAATAATAACCAACTTTAGTGTTTGGTGTTGAGGAATTGGAAAAGGAAATAACCTTATATCCTTGATTTTAATTGCCAGGATTTGATGTTTTCCTTGATTGTGATCCACTGATGCCAGAGCACGCTTTGAAAGAATAATGCAGTGATACTTTCTCTTATACTTTATGTAATGCATTGTATGTATGTTTTATCGCTGTTTGTGATGAGTTCAAATGCTGGGGAGCCTATTTTGTGTGTATCTTGTGACGTTGGTCACGCATCATGTGTCTATAGCCATGAGTGCTGTCTCTTGTGACATTAGTCACGAATCATGTAGATACAACCGTGAGTGTTGTCGCTTGTGACATCGGTCATGCATCATGTGGATAAAGTCTTGAGTGTTATTGCTTATGACGTTGATCATGCATCATGTGGATATAGCTGGGAGTGCTGTCGCTTGTGGTGAAAGCCACGCATCATTGTGATTGCTGTTATTGCTGCTGTTTGTGATATATTTGCATGCTATGTGATTATATATTGTATAAGTGTGTTGTTACTACTAGGATTCTTTTAAATCTCATTCTTTCCTTTGACTAACCTACAGATAGGGCAAGTGGCTCAAAGGAGAAGCCAGCAACCAAGGGCAGATAGTACAGACTTTGGCTATAGTTGGTTGTCATATTTTGCTTGGGGATCACTGTAAATATTATTTTGGATATGGATATGTAATCCCCTCATTGGGAAATTGTAAGGGGCAAGTATGCTCCGCAAACCCTTTAGCTATGTTATGAAATCCGAGGTTGCCGGGATTTTTGTTGTATACTCTGATATATATGAATGTGACTTAACTGTACAAGTGAATTATATTCAAAATGTGAGTATGAGATCAAATCAAACAGGTTTTGATAGAAAATTTGAAAACCCACATCAGTTCAAGGTGATTCCTGGATATGAGGTTTGGGACTTAATAGATTTTGAAATAGTCATTGGTCTCTAGAATAACTTAATTATGCATTTTCGAATTATAATTACTGTGTATAAGGCAGGGGGTTACAGTGGATATATAGGATTATTAGATATATAAAGTCATACCCGACCGACTCATTAATCGGCAGGAGAAGCAGCTCAAAGATAAGTGCATAGTATCAAAAGAAAGTATGTGAAATCGTTACCCAGAATTTATGGCTATATAGATGTAGCAAATTTCGGGGATGAAATTTATTTAAGTGGGGGAGAATTGTAACACCCCTAATTTTATTCACCAAGAATACATTGTAATTATTTAATATATTCAATAAAATGGTGAATAATTATGGCAAAAGGAATTGAATATTGGAAAATTGAAAGGTGAATAGTGCTTTCAATAAAATTGCCTACGAGGCACTGAGTTTATCATGTGGTTTTGAATTACCAGTGACAACAAAAATTTATGAAATTTTTCAGAAAGAAAGTAGACATCATAAGATTTAATTTGAGAGGTCATTTGACTCAATCATAACTATATACAAAAAGTCATGAATTTTTGAAGTTAGCCAAAAAAACTGTGAATTTTCTGGAATAACAAGTAAAGATTGAAAATTAGGGAATTTTGTACTTTCAATTGGCAAAAGGCTATATTTTTTATTCAAACTAGACTCAATAAGGGTTTCATAGCATTTACAATCACTCCAATACGATATCTACAAAATTAGTTATGGTTTTTTAAAATTGGGCAAAAAATATGCTAGTAAATCCTATAATGAAAAAAAATGTAATGGCAAACTTGTAATTTTGCCAAACAAGCACCAAATTAATTATTTTCAAATTAATTGAAGTAAATTTCAATTAATTAAGGAAAATAAAGGGGAAGAATATGTTTGGAGTGTTTTGGTCAAATAAATATGAATTTAATAAAAAATTGAGCAAAAATACAAATTTGACCAAAATTGAGACTTTACGTGTATACGTAACTGGAATAAGCTATGAAGCCAATTGAGACCAAAGGGAGGGATCTCTACGTGTCTCCTACATGTAGCATGAAGAAGGAAATCTTGGTTGGGTTTAATGAGCAAGGTTATATGTACATAGGATTTATGTATATAAAGTAAATTTTAGAATTTTTGGAAAATTACACAAATGATTAAATATTATAAGATATATTATAAAACAACATTTCTTCATCTTCCCTAAGCTAAAATCGTCACACAACAGCCCTAAGAGAGAGGAAGTGCAGAATTTTTTTAGAGAGAGAAGTAGAGGAAAAAGCTTTTAAAGGTAAGTGAACTCTTAACTAAATGGGTTCCTAATGCATATAACTCCATTCCTAAGATACTCTTCTTTGTATTTAAGGTGTTCGAATGATACTTGTAACCTAATTAAACAGTTAATAATGTGGTTAGGAGTAGAAAGGAATAGGTCTGCAGAGACGGATTTCGAAACCCTAATTTTCCTTAGAGAATTGTTCAATTCGTCCAGAGTTAGAAATGGGCCTTATAGTTGGATTTTCAATAATTTAATGATTCCATTGAGTTTAGGAGGGAAAACTAGGTGGGGTTACAATTGGTCACTTTTTCAGAAAAGCTCGAAAAAACATACTTGTGAAAACGCACTTGAAACCCTAAATTAGGGCTGCTAAGGGTAATTTTGTAATTTGACATTGAATTTGGTAATTTGGAGTACAAAAATGGATTCCTTGAGAAAAAATATGTTAGAATAGCCCATGTTAAAATTTATAAAAAATTACAACCGGGCCGAGTACGGGGGTCAGGCCGGGGTCCCAGGGGCATTTTGATAACTTTTTACCATAGGCAATTATAACCACAATGAACATTATGGAAGTATCTAAAATGGTATATGAATGGGTTTTAACCTAATTCCTATACATTTTATATTCTAGGACTGAGTTAGGAGCCTGAGGTCGGCACGTTTTATAAGGCAAGCATTTCAAGGTTGAAAAAGGGTTCAGGTAGCAATTATTATCTCTCATACACTATATGACTATTGAAATGATGCGTGTTACTATATTTTGTGATATGAATAACGAACACACACTATCTAGCTGTGATACGGGAAGAGTGTATATACCACTCGATGGGAAGAGTGTATATTCCATGGGATTGGGGCCTCTGCTGCCCCAATCCTAATGTGCTCTCTGCTGCCTCGACATTTTCGGGGGCCTTCTCAAATGTAGTTTTTATAGCTCTTTAGATCATTAGATTCTACACAAAATGAGTGAAATTTTTTACAAATTATGGGCAAAACATGGATCAGTTTTCAATTTTTTTTGATTTTTCAAAGATTTTTCAGAAAAATGGTGTATTTTTTTCCACTTTTATCACTTTTTTCTCTAATTTTGACATATATGTAGTCTTTGCATATTCCAAAGTAGCTGATCCGACCGTACTTTTTCTGAAATTTTGACCTAGACTATTCTTACATATTTTCACCCAAGGAATCCATTTTTGGCCTCATATTTTACAAAATCACTACCAAATGACAATTTAACGCTTGGCAGCCCCTAATTAAGGTTTCGGGGGCGTTTTGGTCATTTCGCTTTCTAAGGCTTTTCTGAAAAAGTGTTCAATATAAACCCTACCTAATTTTCCTTCCTGAACATAATGGAATTATTAAATTGTGAAAATCCAGCCCTAAACCGTTTATCCTTGCTTGGCCAAAACATAGGGAAAAATTGAAATATTTGATTTTCAATTTTAAATCCTTGTTCATTTCTACTCGTAATCATATGATTAATCATTTAAACACCTATTACCCAAGATTTGAGGAAATTTGGGTAGCACAACCCCTTAGGTTAACACTTCTAAAATTTACAAATCACAACAAACAAGCCACAAAACCACCAACAACTTCAACAACAACAACAATAGCATCAAGGATTTGGGATTTGTGATGTTACCTTTGGATTTCTTCTTCCTCTCTCTTGTCATACCCTTATCTTATTTTTATCATTTTTAGAGTGCTTGCGCGTAGTTTGGTGGGCACACAGGAATAACATAAACATATTGATATACAAAGTACATGATTACATTAAAGCATTCCCTACAGGGTTAGTAATATATACATTTTATCCAAAATATTCAAAATTAAAGACTACATATAACCACGAACTTTATCTCGGGAAATGTGTTTGTCAGTTCCCTGTATCTACGTCCTTAATCTTTGAGCCACTAGCCCCCACTGAGATATTTATATTTAGAAAAAGGGGGTAGATTCCAACGAATCCCAGTAGAAACATATTATCGTTCACAAAAAATGCAATAAGTAGATATGATATGCACCATGTATGCACCAATCAATGAACAATATACACGTCGTCGTCATGTATACATGTGTAGGGCTCCAGCACCACTAGTTGTACACCGGTTTGATTCTCATCCAATCCCCCAGGTGTAAGTGCACTTTTGGTACTAACTGCCCCCTCTAGGCAAACCATGTTGATTAACAAAAGTGCAAGCAAAGGCAACCACATAGTCATATAAACTATACAATGATGTATGAGGGATAATGTCCCTACCTTAAGCCTTGGAAAGCGTGCCAGGCTTAGGCTCCCAACTTGGTCATAAAATAGTAATTGTACAAGAATTAGGTCAAAACCCACTCATGTACCATTTTAGACACTTCCATAGTATTTATTGTGGTTGTATTAGCTTATGGTGAAAATTGACAAAAACGCCTCGGGCACCCGGCCCTGCTCAGCCATACCCGGCCCAACCATAATTTTCCTAGATTTTAAACTAGGGCTATTCTAACATATTTTTGCCTAAGAAATCTATTTTTGGATTCAGAATTACCAAATTCACTGCTAAATGACAAAATGCTCTTGGCAACCTTATTTCTGGGTTTTAGGGGTGTTTTTTTGGGCTTTCCCGAAAAAGTGACCAGCTGTAACCCTACCTAATTTTCCCTCCTGTACTGAATAGAATCATCAAATCATTGAAAATCCAACCCTAAGGCTAATTTCTTGCTTTGGCCGTAATCCTTAGTACTGTAGGGAAAATTGGGGTTTTTCAATTTTGACTTCGCAGACGTGTTCCTTTCTACTCCTAACCACTATATTAACTATTTAATTGAGTTATAACTACCATTTATTCCTAATTTCAGTAGCATAACAATTATCCCAACTCAATTTCTAAATTTAAAACTAAAGACAATACGGCAAAATTTCAATTAAATTGTCCACAGTGGCCAGAATAATCAATATACAAAGGTTTTACATGATATGACCGAAACCTAGCCCTTCTTACCACTAAATATTGAGCTTCCAACACCTTAACGAATATGAAAGAGAAGCTTAGGAATAAGGTTATATACATTATGTACGAATTCACCGAAGAAATCAATCTACCTTGTGAGATTTCTCCTCCTTCTCTCTCTATACACTCTAAACTCTTCTCTCTCTCTTGGCTACAAAAAAGATAATGGGAAATGGAAGGGAAAGGGTATTGAAAATGTTTTATAACGTTAGGATTATATCATGGTATTGCTTGCTTATGTCATATTTAGCAATTTCCAAAAATTACAAAAATCCACTTTATGTACATAAACCCTTTTATACATGTAAAAGGTTCACAAGCCTAATTGAAATTGAATTAATCCCTTCATCTCCTTAAGCCTATCAATACGCTACTTTTGGTCCAAAGTAGCCCAATCAGGTTTTTCTTTATTCCATAATGGTCATTGCATTTTTTTCTCAAAAGTTGCAAGAATTGGCAATTTGGCAGATTTTCTGCCCAAATTTTGAAAAATTATAACTAAATTTGTAGACATCATATTGGAGTGATTCTAAAGTCTATAGAACCCTTGTTAAGTCTAGTTTCAAGGAAAAATATAGCCTTTAGCCTAATAGAAGCACAAAATTCCAAGATTTTCAATTTTTACATGCTATTCCAGAAAATTCACAGTTTTTCTGGGCTAATTGCAAAAATTCATAACTTTTTACATATATATCTAATTTAGTCATATGACCTATAAAATTAAAGCTTAGAATGTCTATTTCCATTCTCAAAAAGTTCATAAATTGTTTTCATCATTTGATAATTCAAAACCAAATGACAAACTCACTATCTCATAGGCAATTTCACTGGAAGCAATATTCACCTTTCAATTTTCAAGATTTAATTCGTATGGCCATAAATATTCACTATTTTATTGAATATATTAAATAATTACAATACATTCTTGGAGAATAAAATTTGGCGTGTTACATTTCTCCCCCACTTAAATAAATTTCTTCCCTGTAATTTGCTTTATATACATAGCCTTAAACTCCGGGTGACACTTTAGCTTATCCTTTTCTCTCCCTGATATGAGATTTTTCAATTGCTGCTCTTAGATCCTTATATGTCTTACTGACATTATTCTCACTGATCAAAATCTGCTTAGATAGACTAAGATCTCCAAAATCCTCAATCAATTTCTGCTCATAATGGTCATAGCTGCCACCTGCATTGGTTTATGGCTCAATGAGCTAGCAACGACATTAGCCTTTCTAAGGTGATACTTTATCTCCAAGTTAAAATTGTTAAGCAGCTCCATCCATCCATGATTTCTTATCTTTAGTTCTTTTTTTCATATAAATATTGCAAACCCTAGTGGTCGCAGTACAACTCTACAATTACACCATAAAGGCAATATTTCCAAATTCAATACAAATACCATATTTATCAACTCAGAAGCAGACACACACTTTTATCAACAAAAGCATGGAAGAAAAACTGTCTACCTTGGCCACATGAGGTTTCTTCATCGGTTCCACCCATATCGTAGGCTAAGAAAGCATTTTAATGGCTTAATAGAGTATGGAATGGCTCCAAAGGCGTTAACCGGAGAGGAAGCTTACAGTCAAGTGGAACGTATCAATGTCACTTTTGGTAAGAATCAAATGACTACGAGTGAGTAGAACATATGGAAGAAGAGATCCATTTTCTTTGATCTTCCATATTGGCGTTGGCTTGACATGAGACACAGTATTGATGTGATGTATGTGGAGAAGAACATTTGTGATAGCCTTGTCAGTACCCTTTTGCACATACCAGGTAAGACTATGGATGGGATTAGTGTGAGATTAAACCTTGTTAATATAGGAATAAGAGAACGGTTACATCCATAACTAAGAGATGATGGTATGAGGGCATATATGGAGCCAACAGCTCATACGCTATCAAAAGTAGAGAAAAGAAGTTTGTGTGGGTGTTTGCATGAAATTAAGGTGCAACAAGGGTATTCCTCTAATGTGAGAAGATGTGTCTCAATGGACGATTTGAAGTTAGTGGGAATGAAGTCACATGATTATCATGTGTTGATGCAGCAACTATTACCGGTAGCTATTAGAGGCATAATGAAAGATGAAGTGTGAACCACTGTAACAAGATTGTGCATTTTCTTTAATGCTATCTGTAATAAAGTCATTGACACTGAAAAGTTGGATGAACTAGAAAATGAGGGTTATATTATTTTGTCACAACTAGAGATACATTTTCCTCCATCATTTTTTGATATAATGGTGCATTTGATAGTTCATTTGGTAAGGGAGATAAGGCTCTGCGGTCCAATTTACCTGAGGTGAATATACCCTTTCGAGTGATACATGAAAATCTTAAAAGGGTATTCTAAAAATCCTTATCGACCAGAAGCTCAATAATAGAAAGATATGTAGTTGAAGAGGCTATGGAGTTTTGCAAAGATTATATGTTATAGAAGAAGGAACAATCTCAGCATGAAGAGGGGATAAGCAAGGGAACACGAGGACTGAAAGTGAAGAATGTTCCTCGTGAAGAGGTGTTCCAAGCACACTTGTATATCCTGAATAATATGGAAGAAGTTCAACCTTATATAGATGAACACAAAAAGACTTTGAAGAACAAGAATCCAAGGAAGAATGACATGTAGATTGCTATTGAGCAAACAAGACACACATAGAGTGGTTCAAGGAAAAGGTTTCGCATAAGACCGGTGTGTCTGAGACAATCGAGTGGCTAGCTTAGGGGCCTTCGTTTCAAGTTATTACTTGGACCGGTTATGATATAAATGGCTATTCTTTCTATACAAAAGAGCAAGATGACAGAAGTACCATGCAAAATAGTGGGGTGATGGTAGAAGCTGAAGCTATGCACTTTTCCAGTTCGAGAGACAAAAACCCCATATTAGCGTCTATGACCTATTATGGAGTTATAGAAGAAATATGGGAGATTACATACAACAAGTTCAAAGTTGCTTTATTCAAATGTAAGTGGGTTAGCAATAATGCTGTGGTAATAGATAAATAATTTGGATTTGTCTCAGTCAATCTTTGAAGAGTTGGCTATAGAGATGAGCCCTTCATTCTAGCAAGCCAAGCAAAACAAGTGTTTTATGTCACAGATCTTGCAACCAAAAAAATGTCCATTATACTTAAAAGTAAAAAACAAAAGTATGGTGATCCAACATTCAACCTTGACGACACACCACCTTTCACAACAACTCCACCTAGAACAAATGAAGTAGAATTGGTAGATGATGAAGAATATCCTGTAAGAAGTTACCATGGTGATGGAATATGGGAACCAATATAGAGTAAGACCTTAACTTATAAAAGAGAACTGTATGTTTTTTTTTGTTTTACTCCTGCTTAATTTATTTTATTTTTATTGCAATTTATTTACCTATCTGATGATGTTTTTTGTGTTAACAGGTATATGGACAACTCTAGTGACTCATCACAAAGTGTTAGGGATGACAAAAACCCTAGAGATGACGAAAGGCCTAAAGATGAACCCATTGCAAGAAGGGTTAAAGGCTGTACAAAGATGGGAGCATTGGTTACACGTCATAAATATCAACAAGAGAGGCTGCATATAGACTTCGATGCCAATCTGAATCCAGTTGGTCCTGAGGAAGACCATTTCATTAGCTACTTAGGGTATTTGGGTCGAAGCAAAGTGCACATTACCTACGATAATTGGAGATTGGCTCCCCAAAAAATGAAAGACATGATTTGGCAAACACTTTTAATATATAAGTTTTGATACATCTATGATAATTGTAGCTTTATTCTTATTACTTCAAATGTAATTATCTTATGTTTTACCTTGCAACAAACATACAATGTCCCAGACACCGAGGAGATGTACAAGCACTGGATGGGGGAGGTTCGTCTATGCTAGAAAGGTTTTAAGAACAAGCTAACAGCGAGGTACATTCGAGGTAAACTTAGGGGTCAGGATCTATATCAGCATTATTAATATTTGTCTCCAGAAGCTTGGAGGTTATTTGTGGCATCACGAGAAATCCTCAATTTATGGTAAGATTTCTGTCATAATGATATAGAGCTTTTGATTTTGATATACTTGATATCATTGATTTGTTTTTCATTCATAGGAATTAAGTGCAGCAAATGCACAAAGGCAAGCAGAAAATAAATATCAGCATTATATGTCTCATGGTGATTATCGGAAGCTTGAGCAGTAAATGATGCAATAAGAGTTAGAGAAAATGAAGGAAGCAGCGGAATCAGATCCTAGCGTTGTTATCCAGGCCCCAGTACCACATCCATATCACAAAAAATGGAAAGCAGGGAGGATTAAGGGTGGGAAGTACATAAATCCGGTTATTGCTGATATTGCTGTGAGGATTGTAAGTAGTTATACCATAAGTACCTAATTTTTTTCATAACGAGAGTGGTTTCGATACATTTATGATAAACTGTATGTTACAAGATGAACTAGAAGATCATAGTACCCAAGGTTTGTTCAATCCAAGTACACAGATGGACATCTTGTCCATGGCTATTAGGAAGACAGATGATAATGGTCGTGTTCGAGGAGAGACACGGGGAGTTAGTGCCACGAGGTATTTTGGATGAGACTCACATTATTTGTAACAAGCAGGACCTAGTACGGACCTTGTGGCCAAGCTTCGGGAGGAATTCGAATGAGAGCTCGAGGCCAAACTTCACAACAAGCTTCGACAAGAGCTGTTGCCAGAGCTTCAACTTGAAATGATAAAGATGTTTGAATCGTATAGGGCAAGAGCTGTTGCGTAGAACTTAGGAATCCCCAGCCTTCCCTAGCACCAAAGGAAGTTACAACCCTCTGGAGGAACCACTTGGTGACCCTTCTCCTACTCCAGTATTGAGAGGCCCTTCCACCCTCTATTTGGATGATCCACTGTTGCGTGTTGTTGCCGGTGCTCTCGTTCACACATGTGCTACCACCCACCATCATCAGCAAATTCTATAGGATTTTTGTAAGGTGAATGTGATGAGTGTCAAAGAGGGGGAAGAAGGTACATCCATCCCTATTCTTGATCCAGAGGTTTGCACATTAGGTCAGGTGATAGGAACTTTCATCCTTTTGCCTCAAAATCTTATTGGTTCAAGGGCAACACCTCTAATGATAGGCATTACCTTACTATTACTGAAGATCTGTTAGCATCTTAATAACAATTTTTTTTTATGTTCTAAAAGGATGATGAAGATGTAAGGAAATGGCCCTACTTAGCATAGCTGCAACAGAGCTACAAAGGCATTAAAAAAGTTGACTTAAAGATGCCTAAAGGGATTGTAGGCCTTACATTGGAGTATCCCTACCCAATTGACAATACAGATCTCAAACAGTTTATCAGGTTGGAGGAGATAGATGTAGGATAGGTGAAATTTACAACCCGGTAAGTTTTTTTTTTCAATTTCCCAATACAATTCATGTAGTGGTTTTTTGATTTCATACATTCAATAATTCATTCCCTATTTTAATTCTATTATAGCATCTTCCACCACCTCTGTTGCACAAACATGGAAATATGATAGGGGATACCAATACTGTGGCGGCAAGGACTCACTATGTGGGCTACGAATGGGAGAGGCCAAACTTCATTGTTATTTAGCACCCATTGTTCAACGGTTCGTATTTTCATTTTGTCTATTTAAGATGTTTAATAAATAATTGCCTTGTCATCTAACTTCATTTTAATCTGTACATGTTGTTATAGTTACCATTATAATTTGTGTGTTATATATGTCCTTGCTGCAATATAGTCTATTGGTTTGATCCCTTGCGTAAAAGGCCAGACAAAGATACAAAATCTGTCTTCGACACATAAGTTATTTTGTTTGATTTTATTGACTCTTAAAAAAATGAATAGTTCTAATTTCTGTTGATTTTGATTTTGATGATAGTGCGACTCAAACATATAGAGTCCTAGGCGGGTCACGCGAGGGTAAAGTTGTTAGATACCCAAAGTGGTTTTATCCGCAAGTAAGTAGTTTCAATTCTAATTCTTTCATTGACGGTCGTTTTAGATATACCTTTATTGATTTTAACAACCAATTGGCTTTGATTTAAAGTGCCCTCGACAACCTGGCAACACTGAATACGGATATTATGTTATACTTTAAATGTATAACATCATTCAAAATGGAATTATTAGTGATTTTGAAAAGGTAATCACTTCTTCATTCTCAAATGATAATATTTTTGGTATTGTAATTGAAATGCTAATTAATTCATTTGCTTGATTCATTTCATCAAAGCTTATTTTCTAATTTTCATATTTTTGATAATGAAGATGCCTATCTCATGAAGACATTAATTTGAATAGAGACCTTTTGGCTGGACATCTTCTTGAACATATAGATCAGTAAAATTTTTATTTATATTAGTTAGTAGTTATGTGATGACAACGTTTTGACACTTTCTTGTTGTTATTGTACATATATAGTAATAAGTTGTATGAGTTGTTATTGTACGTATATATAGTAGTAGTGCTAGATATCTTTACCATTTTGTAATGGACATTGTGATTTATGAATCCATCTTCTATTCTGTTTCTGTAGTTAAAATTTGTTAGGTAATATAAAATATAAATAATCATTTTTGAAAAATTCAAACATTTTAATGTCTCAAATTCTGAATAGGGATGTCTAAAGTTCCCTATGGAGGGACTTTAGACGTCCCAAATTCTCAATTTGGGACGTCTAAAGTCCCTCCATAGGGGACTTTAGACATCCCTATTCAGAATAGAGACGTCTAAAGTCCTCACATTAGACGTCCCTATTGAGAAATGGGATGTCTAAAGTGCTCCACAGGGGACTTTAGACGTTCCCATTCTCAATAGGGACATCTAAAGTGAGGACTTTATATGGCTCTATTTTATCTAAAGTGAGAACTTTATACGTCCCATTTTTTTGGGAACGTATTTTCTTAAAACATACTACGCCCCCCACATAGACGTCCCACAGTTTTTGGACGTTGAAAGTATCAAACTAGGGATGTTAAAACCACTGTTTGTAGTAGTGTGGTAGTTATTAAATTATGGATTTTTTTGACTCAAAGTAGTTTATAAGTGCAATGTGTGGTTAATTTTAATTACTTGAATAAATCAGTCAAATTATTTTTTATAAACACTTTGAATTGAAGCACTGAAAACCTCTGTTTATATTTTATACCCGGATTATAGGCAAATATGCTTAAATAAAGAAATAATTAAACATAAAGTATGGAAATTTGAACTCTAATTTAAACATGATATATGTAATAATAAAATAATTCATATGTCACCATATAATATATAAGATAACAATTGTAAAAGTAAAGTGAGTGTTCCCTATTAAATAAATTATTCGCGAGACAATACCTTTCCATAGATCTTCTTCTCATTACAAATCAATAGATAAATTTTCGTAAATCCCTATCCTTGAATTATTTTTTTCCAAGTTGAGGTAAAAAATTATTTTTTCCAAAATTGTATACTTTACTATTGAATACCGAGAAAACTTTCTCATTTTGAACATTTAAAAAGGGAGATGGGAACAACCCTTTGACGAGTAATCACGTGATATATGCTCAGGAAAAAATATAAATATGATTATTATAAACTAATCGTTCTATTTTAAGTTTAAAGCGGACAAATACTAGCTTGAGTGCTTGAAAATAGCACAAGATATGATATCAAGGTTCGTGCACCGAAAGAATGAAAAAATGAACTCACATGCATTTGGGCTGCTCCACCATATTTTATTTACACTGAGACACACTGTCCAATGGTTTTGTGGCTATTTTTATTTAAATTTTATTCATTTATTATAATATATTTTATAATAAAACTGTATTTTACATTGTCGAATGCTAACACCGTCAAAACGCTTTGTAAAATTAAGAGACAAAAAAATCTTGTGTAAAATTAAAAGACTAAAAATGCACTTTTCCGATTTACAATTATGATTTCTTATTGAAGACATTTTGTCAGATCACCTTAGGCTCTAAAATCAACAATTAATTCCAACCAATGTAATATATCACAACTCGGCTTGTTTCACTTTTGGGAGCCTTTATTGGTTTTCATAAACTAGCTAAGAAAAAACATGCAATTTACTAGGGAAATGGGGTTTGGGTTTTAATTCTATATACTAAGGTGCAATGAAGATAAAATATCCCAAACTATTTCACAGAAAAATGGTCATGAACTACTTATTTTTGAAATTTTTATATAAAATTGACAGTGAAGGTATGGAAATGAAATGGATGATAAGAAATCTCTTAAAAATGGATTAAATGGAAAATCATTGTTCAATTAAGATAATGGAAATTTGATTTCACTAAGCATCTTTAATACACACCCCAAACACGATTTAGGTCAAGTGGACTTAATTAACGATTATCCTAAAAGCTATAGACAATAATAATCTACTAAGGTGCAAGACATCCTTAACTTGAGCTGGTGTTAGCTATAGAGGATCAATCTTAAAAAGAGTTCTTATGGAAAAATCAGTTCACCCCTGGTATTGCTTTCTTATCAAAATGTTTCAGAGCCTCTCTCGTTTGGAGTTTAAATTCTGGTCTGGCAGAATCTGGAACCAAGTCTCCTCTCTCAGTTTATTGAGTTAACAAATGCTTCCTGCAACTCCCTGCTGATTCTGCTCGTCTAACCATCATCACGTGGCAGGAAATACTTTCTTTGCTATATGTTTTTAATTTTCTTGGAATTCAGACTATTTCTTACAAATGCTTTCGTCTTTCTTTTACTTCCTCGGTAGGACATCTTACTGTATGTAATATGTAACACATTTCTTATCCAATATCATTTTGTCTTGCATAAAAAGAAAAGATTAGATTAATTAGCTTGTTCCTCTTAATTATGAATGCTCACGGAGAAGACCAATGTAAGAATAATCAAGTCTTAGAACCCACACAAACGTTGATAGGGAAAAATAGCTTCATTGAACTTAAAAACGTCATACATACATCAATGTGCTCAAACTAACATAAACCAATATAAAATCACGATCATTAACCCAAACTTAGCAACAATAAAGTAACTAAGGTCCTGCCACGTGAAACCAATTTCTAATACAAAAAACTATAATGAAAAAAACTAAACAGATGTATTAAAACTCAAACTCCCCTTTGAAGCTTCGAAACTCATGCCAATCATGAGCCCAGCCACACCAAGCTCAAAACGAACATCACTTAAGCCTTCTGACCATGTTTTCAGGTTTGGAGCAGGATAGGGATCTGGTTTTTATGCACTCTGGCTTCAAAACTACATGTTGCAGAATTCACGAGTTGGCTATGGCAAATTTGTTCATTCGCTATGACGAACGGGACACTTGGCATGAAAAACACAGAACTACATTTTAAGTGACGTTTGCTATGGCGAATCAGCCAATTGCTCTATTTTAGAAATTTGAATATTTTGTTATTCTTTGGTTTTTGATTTTGATTCTACTTCTTAAATTCCCTGCAATAAAAATCAATACAAAGGAGTATCATTTAATTTGTCCTAGAGATCAATTAACAATAATTAATCACCGATTATGACAAATTTACCCTTAGCACTAATCTCATGTGCAAGTACACCCCTAATCCAAAATAATCACAAATATATGGAATAGAGCGCATAAATCATGATATAAACCACAGATATGACATGTTTTAGCATTGTAAAATTGGGCTATCTCAGTTATAAACACAATCAATTGAAGTACTAAAACTTCTGAATTGAAGCAAGTTGTTTATATATTTTATTGCCCAAATATGCATATATAAATAAAATAATGAAATATAAAATAACAAAATTTAAAGCTACAACATTACATATTACATATTTAATAATAAAAATATTCTTCTGCTACCCTTTGGATATATATATAGATTAACATTTTTTAAAGTAAAGCAAGTGTTCCTTATATGATTGTATAGGGGTAAATATATAAAAAAAAAGGTTCTTCATTAGACAATATCTTTCCATAGACTTCCTTCCCATAAGAAATCAATAAATAAATTTTGGTGTATACCTGTCTTTCAACTTTTTCCAAGTAATTAATTTTAATATTGAACACCGACAAAAATTTCTATTTTTGAACATTTAAAAAGGGAGTGGTCAGTTGGGAAACCCTCCATTGATGAATGTTATGGAATAATTAAATCATATGATGCACGATTCTATTCACATGACTATTGCGCTCAAAAATAAAAAAAAAATATATAAATATGAATATTATAAATTATTCCTTCTATTCTAAGTATAAGCGGACAAAAACTAGCATGAGTGATTGAAAATAGCATAGGAAATGGAATTAACTATCAACATTTGTGCATTGAAATTATGAAATCACGTGGATTTGGATGGCTTCAGTAGTGTATCCGTTCATCATGAATTTTATATATGAAATCACGTGAACGTCGCATTATGAGTTTCATCATGAATTTTATATCCGTTCATAATGAGTTTCGTCGGGTGCAAAACAAAAAGTATACATAAAAGTTTTAAAATGGTGCAAATATGTCTCAACTAGTGGTGGAAACACGTTAGGCTTTGGTCTTAACAGATCTGGCCTGTATTGTAGCAAATCAGCCTGTACTTAACCTATAGCTTGTCACAGGCCTTTTTGGTCAGCCTGAGCCTGGCCTATCTGGCCTAGCCTGAGGCCTGTTAAAAGGCTTGCATGTTTTTGTACAAAAAAAACCTGCATTTTTAAAAGAGGCAACTATTTTTTTTTTCAATATTAAAAGAGACAACTATTTTAAATCAATTAGTAAAAAAATGATGCAAAGCTATACATCACAATGACATAATGGGTTTGCAGCCTTTATAAAGAAAATGAATTAACTAAAATAAACTAATTAATCATAAACCAATTCCATCGATTCCCCAAGGCCTCAACTCTTTCGCCAAGTCACTTTTTCTACCATTGTTCATAGATGCATCTCCAAGAGAATCGCTAAATCTACTTAAGCTCATTCCCTTCCTTAGAGGTAAGCGTCTTCATACCCTTCAAATGAAATCAGACAAAGTCTGGTATGTTATCATTCATAAAAAATTAAAAGCAAAATATATTTTTCCTGTAGAGTTATAGCAAAGTCTAATGGGATTGATCAAATCATCTATGGTAGAATCTAATTCATAACATTATATACATAACAACTACAAAGTTCTTCTATGGAGTAATTCTGACATACTCGATGGTCTCTTGTCTTCTCTAAATTCAACCAAATTTATTCAAGTATAGATCAAAATTCACATGTGTTACCAAATTTGAACAAAATAAAACAATAATAAATCAAAATAAACATGGTTAGACTACCAACACGCATACATATATTACTGCCTCAGAGATAGAGATTTAACCAAAGCATGTTATTCACAATTAAGGTGATATAGATCAACATGCTGAGAATCATGAAATTTCTTACCTTGCCCCCACATATACTGTTAAACAGTATTGATTGAGAGTTTATTTGGTAAAAAACAAAAAGAACTTTCTCGAATCTAGCTAGTATTGGATGAGAGATCAATTAAGAAGTTAAATTTTGGATATAACGAACCCCAGTAATTATGGTAGATAATATGTAATTATTTATTTATTTTTTTTCATAATCATTTATTTTTCTTTTTCAAGTAGAGTAATTAATTATTTTAGCAAATACTTAACACGCCATAGCCAACTTGACTGGCCTATTAGAAAGCCTTAGCCTGGCCTGTTAAGAAAAACATACTTCAAAAAAGAACTTGGCCTGGCCTTTTTTACTAACAGGTTTGGCTATAGGCCACTTGGCTTGTTTTCACCCCTCGTCTCAACATGTACTACCACTACTAAAAAAATTCAAGCTACGGCGTTTAGTTTCAACAACACTATGGCGCTTGGAAAGCGCCGTAGCTTCTAGCGCCATTAAAACAAGCTACGACGCTTCTTGAATATATGGAAACATCATAGCTTGATTATTTAATTTTTTAAAATATAAAGTTAAGGCGCTTTCTTGGGAAAACGCAATAGGAAGGTGGCACTTCCTACGAACACTACTACAAAATATACCCACAACTACCCTAAAGGGCATCCCTTTTTTTATAGGCAGGTGGCATATGTATAATTATAGGTGAAAAGTTGAAAGGTTTGTGCATCTAAAATAATTGAACTTCACGCCAAGAGCTGTCAGGAAGTGTTTTAGACATCCCCAGTCAAAATGGGGACGTCTAAAGACCTCTAAATATCATACAAAAAAAAGAAAAAGAAAAACTTTAGACATCCCCAAAACAGTTGGGGACGCCTAAAGATCTGACTTTAGACGTCCCCAGCTATTTTGGAGACGTCTAATGGAAGCTTTAGACATCCCCAAATGGGCTGGGGATGGTTAAAGCTTGATCACATGCACTGGTTGACATGATCGGTACATGTGATCATGTTAGAATTTTTCTTTAGGCATCCCCAATATTGACTGGGGACGCCTAAAGGCTCCCCTGCTTCACTCTGCATCACTCCTCTCACCTTCACTCCATCCCCATCTTTGTGCTCTCCTCTCTCCTTCTTGTTTTTCTTCTTTCTCCAAAGCTTATCTTCACTTCCGTCCCCATCTTCGTGCTCTCCTCTCCCCTTCTTGGTTTTCTTCTTTCTCTAAAGCTTATCTTCACTTCTGTCACCGTCTTTGCTCTGGGTTTGCAGAGTTTTCTCTCATTCTCTCCACCGTCGGCCTCCCTCTTGCCACCGTGGGCCATCTCCCTCTAAAGTTTTAGCTACATGTTAGCTAACTAACTTTCTTTAATTTATGATAATTAGGTAGATTGAACTTTAAAAAATGACTATAGTGGCATTTACCCACTGAACTTGTGAATGCTTAGCAAAATGCGTTTGATTCTCTGCTGAAATTTAAGTGTGATTTATGCTTGAGCTTTATCATTGCACACTGTTGTTGAGCTTAACTTTGTTGTCCTCAATTGCAAAAATATTGAGTTTAATTAGTGATTAAAAGAATAAATTAAAGTATGACTGTGAATGACTAGGTGTATAATGGCTAAAGAATATGGAATGTGCTATTGATGGTATTTAGTTGAGTTAGAAACTGAAGTACAAGAAAGGAGTGTAATTTCAGAGCTTTGACTATATGTAAGAATCAAAGTTTTGGCATTTTGTCATTGTATGCATAGGCTTTCTCTTATTTTAGTTTTGAAATCTCTTCTGGTTATAGTTGATAATGTGCATTGGACCATTGAGATTTTTCTTCTTCCTATGAGAATATGACCATTGAAGGTAGCCATTAAAGTTTTTGACAAAAATTTGTTTTTTTTTGTAGTTGAGCTCTAATCCATGTTGAATCACCTATAATATTCATATAAACTTGATTAGTGATGATTTTGAATGGTTAGGATTACTATAATAAAGATTTAAATGAGTTTGGGAGAGTTTAAAAAACTTTTGAGACAGTTATTAAAACTGTGAAGACTTATCATTGAAAGGGGCACTGGAAGTGATGTGCATCACTTTCATATCACATATCTCACTCATGGTACATATCTGATTTAATAATTTGGTTGCTAAAATATAAGTGTATTCTGTTTGTGCTTGGTGCTAGAAGCTAAAGTTTAGTTTCATTTAAATTAAGCTGAGATTGTTTGTTATTTTGATTTTGGGATGTCTCACTTTTAAGGGGAAATGCTGCCAAAATTTTGAAAAACAAAATAGTAAAAGTCAATCCCAGTATTGAAAATTTTTCTTAACTTGAGTGTAAATGGGAATGGCATAGGTGGTAATAAACTGGATCATAGTTGAATGAATGCTTTGAGAACAAGTGAAGAATATGATAAAGGGGTTGAAGAGTTTATTGAATATGCTAGAAGGAATGCTCCAACAAAAAATGGGATGTATTTTTGTCCTTGTGTCAATTGTTTAAATGAGAGAAGACGTGATGTTGAAGTTATAAGGGATCACCTACTTTGGATGGAATAAATCTTCGATACACAAGGTGGATATGGCATGGTGAGGAAGTAACTGATTGTCCGTCGCAGAAGAAGGAAGCTGTGGATGTCATAGATGAAGATAGAATGGAGAGAATGATTCATGATGTTGAGGTAGAATCCTTTGCGCAGTCGCATGAATATGACAGCCTGCGGAGTGATGTATGTTAGTGCAAGCGTTTCACCCAAGAGGGGGGTGAATTGGGTGATTCCAGAAATTTCGTTAGTATAAGGAAATTGACGGAATATTAAAAACATTAAGAGCAAGAAGAAATATCACCGTAGCGTACACCGGGAGTTATACTGGTTCAGACACAACCACTTTGACCTACGTCCAGTCCTCAGAGCGTCTCTGAGAGTTTCACTGTATTCTCCAAGATTCAGTGGGTTCTTGGCACCTCAGTACACAGCAAGTTCCTACACCTGGACACTCGATCCCCCATACACGTCGCAATCAAATCCCCAACTCAAGGTTCCACTACCTTAAGTTGTCTCAATAACAAATATTGAGTTTGTAATGAAAAACTCTCTCACAGAGCAAATATATAATCTTTAAAGTACAAATGAATGACTATATGAAAACAAAGCACTAAGAGTGTGTTGATCAGTGTAATCTCAGTTTGTGACTTATTATTTTCATCTCTTTGAATGTTCCATATATATAGATGAGTTGTAGTATCCGTTGGAAGCAATTCAAACTTGTCCGTTAGAGTCGCACAACAACAGTTGACTATTCTTTGTATTTGAAAACTATCCGTTGGCAGTAGGTAGCTGTAGGTGAACGTTTGGACTTTTATTTGACTTCTTAAATCTGTCATACTCTTTCATTGTTTCTCTGCAAATGTACTTAGAATACTAATACATTAAAGAGTTAATCATATAGATAACAAATCAAGAGATATTCGATGAAAATATAATTTCTGGACTGCCTTACTCGAGTGGCGACTCGAGTGATCAAGTTTGTTACTCGAGTGGTCCCTCGAGTAAACCTGTAAAAAATATGGCAGTGAGCAAATCAACATTTTATATCAGATATTACTCGGGTAAGACATGGAGTGATATATTACAAACCTTGAGAATACCTGATTACTCGAGTGGCTTACTCGAGGGGCCTTCATGTTTCTTCACACCTTACTCGAGTGGTCCCTCGAGTGGCTTTCAAATAACCCGGCAGATTACTCGATTACTCCCTCGAGTAATGGGATCAAATTCTTGGACGAGAGTTTTCCTTCTGGTTACTCGAGTGGCTACTTGAGTGGTACTTCAAATAACTCTACAAATTACTTGGGTGGTCCCTCGAGTAATGCTATTTTCTCATTAGGTACTTGAGTGGCTACTCGAGTGACATGCTGCATTTCTTTGGCCAAGAGTCACTAGAAGATTTTGGACCTGGTTACTCGAGTGATACCTGTGAAAATCTTATTACTCGAGTGGCTACTCGAGTAATGGTCTATATAACTTTGCAGATTACTCGAGTGGTCCCTCGATTAACTTTGTTCAAAATTTGGCAGTGCCTCACTGGATGAAATTTTCTTAGCTTACTCGAGTGGCTACTCGAGTAATGGCTTCTGTTACCCGAGTGGTTACTCGAGTAAGCCTTCTTAAAAATTGTTGATTACTTCCAGTGTTGACTTCAAGTGATGCTTTGCTACTTTGTTCAAATCCATTTGTTTGTTATCAAATCCTTTCATATTATTGATCCAATCTTTGTTATCATCAAAACATATGGGATTTAATAATATAGAGACACCATTGTACCCTGGGAGTAAGTACACACGGCTGATAGGAACATTACATTTGGTTAACTTAAAAGCAACTTGAGGGTGGACCGATAGTAGTTTCATATTGCTGCTTGAACTGTTGTGTGATATGTTTTCAGACGATAATGTACTTCCAAATTGTATGTATAAGGCCAAGAAAATCCTATCTACAATGGGTATGGAGTATAAAAAGATACACGCTTGCCCTAATGATTGCATGCTGTACAGAAAGGAGTATAAAGGTTTGAGTGAGTATCCTAAGTGTCAAACTGCATGATACAAAGTGAAGAAAGATGGCGGTTGTGGCGATGGGGCAACTAAAAGGTAACCTTTAAAGGTTTTGTGGTATCTTCCAATAATACCATCTTTTAAGCATTTGTTTGGGACTGAAAAAAAGCGAAGAAGTTGATATGGCATTCGGATGAGAGAATATCCAACAGAAAATATTTTCGGCACCCGGTTGACTCTCTACAGTGGAAGAAAATAGATGAAATGTTCCCTGAATTTGGCAGTGAGCCGAGAAACCTTTGGCTTGGGCTTTGTACATATGGCATCAGTCCGTATGGAACTCTTAATAGCACACACAGTTTGTGGCCGGTACTCCTTGTAATATACAACTTGCCTCCCTGGCTTTGTATGAATTGCAAGTATATGATGCTTTCTATGATGATTTCTGGACCAAAACAGCCAGGGAACGATATCGATGTCTACTTGACGCCTTTGATTAAGGACTTAAAGAAGTTGCGGGAGGAAGGCGTATATGTGTTTGATGCATATACAAAGGAGTCCTTCAAGCTACGTGCAATGATTTTCACCACGATAAATGACTTCCTTGTGTACGAAAACTTGTCAGGGTACAGTGTGAAGGGGCATAAAGCATGTCCGATCTGTTAAGCAGACTGTCACTTCCACCAACTTAAGCATGAAAGAAAAACGGTCCGTCTTGGTCACAGGAGGTTCCTTCATAGGTTCACCCGTATTGTAGGTTAAGAAAGTGTTTTAACGGCTTGCCGGAGCATGGAATGGCTCTGAAATCATTAATCAGAGAGAAGGTATACAATCGGGTTGAATGTATCAATGTCTTATTCGGTAAGAATCAGAAGACTGTGGGTGAGAAGAACATATGGAAGAAGAGATCAATTTTCTTTGATCACTATATTGGCATACTCTTGACGTGAGACACAATTTTGATGTGATGCACGTGGAGAAAAATGTTTGTGATAGCCTTGTCAATACGCTTTTGCACATACTAGGGAAGATTAAGGATAGGATTAGTGTGAGACTAGACCTTGTTGATATGGGTATAAGAGAACGGTTGCATCCACAACTAAGAGATGATGGTAGGAAGGCATACATGGAGCCAGCAGCGCATATACTATCAAAAGCGGAGAAAAGAAGTTTGTGTGGGTGTTTGCATGAAATTAAGGTGCCACAGGGGTATTCTTTGAATATGAGAAGGTGTATGGTAATGGACAATTTGAAGTTAGTGGGAATGAAGTCCCATGATTATCATGTGTTAATGCAACAACTATTACCAGTAGCTATTAGAGGCATTATGAAAGATGAAATTCAAACCACTGTAACAAGATTGTGTGTTTTCTTTAATGCTATATGTAACAAAGCCATTAACACTAAAAAGCTGGATGAACTGGAAGCTGGGGGTTATATTATATTGTCCCAATTAGAGATGCACTTTCTTCCTTCATTTTTTGATATAATGGTGTATTTGATAGTTCATTTGGTAAGGGAGGTAAGGCTCTGCGGTCCAGTTTACCTGAGGTGGATGTACCATTTCTAACCCACTTTAGGCTTTATTTGGTTCAACGGAGGTTAAGTTAAGTGAGGTTTACTTAAGTTAGGTTAGAAGAGGTTATAATGTTGTTTGGTTCAACGAAGGTTAGGTTAAGTGAGGTTTATTTAAGTTAAGTTAGGTTAGAGGAGGTTAAAATGTCCTTTTACATATTTTCCTTCTTCTTTTATAATGTATTTATTAATAATAATTATTTATATAAAATAATTATTCGTGTAAGCATATAAATAATTATTTATAAAATTATTATTATTTGGAAAGTTCATTGAATCAGGAGGTTAAGTTAGGGCAGTGTTGGAATTTTAAAAAATTGTCATGGGTAATTTAGTCACAATTGAAGACAAATATTCTCTCACATAGGAAAAACCCCAATTTTGGAGGTTTCAGAACCTAGGTTAGGTTACCACTAAAAGACAAAAAAACATCCAACACCTAACCTAACCTCCTTCCAACCAAACACCACTTTTTTACCCCTAACCTACCCCAACCTAACCTAACCTCCAACCAAACAAAACCAACCCCACCCCAACCTAACCTAACCTCCAACCAAACAAAGCCTTAGACGTCCCCAGTTTAGACTTACAATGTATAGAAAGTTCATGCAAATAGAGTTGACACTTCAAATAAATACCTAAAAAAATGATGAGCGCACATATAAGATTCATGACAAATTTTAACTATAAAGAAAACATGAAATAAATGTTGAAAAAAAAACACTTACACGCTATGGAGCTTCTGAAGGAGGTCAAGACAAGAAAAAAAAACACATGGGAGAGGAAGCTTTGTACTGCAATGGAGTTCTGGAAAATGATGAAGCTAGAGGAAACGCGGGAAGATGAAAATGAAAATAAGAACAATGGGTTGTAAAAATTAAATAGCACCCTATACAAGGTGGGAGCAGCTGTGGCACTCTTCGTCAAAGCGTCATAGTTTTCGAATCTTACAAAAAACTATATCTAAAACACCAGGCAGAACTGTGCCTTGAATATATTCAAGGCACCACGTGGTGCCTTGAATATATACGATGCCTTGAATATAAGGCGACTTGAATGGTGCTTTCACTGCCAAGCGTCGTCCAAGGCCTTTAAATATATATTTAAGCCAGTGCCTTGGATGGCGATTGACAGGCCAAGTGCCATCCAAGATAGGCCTTTTATTAATTTTTTTTAATAGGGGTGATTTATCTTTTTTGACCTCTTGTATGACACTTTCTCAGGCAGGCGCCATATAAGATATTATACAGCTATAGATGCCACATTTTTTTTTAAAAAAAATAGAAGTATCCTTCGGCACTTGTATGTGCAAGAGGTTTATTTTTTTAAAAATAAAAGCCTTTTATACAAGGGATTTATTTTTAAGAAAAGTTGCACCACACTGCCACAATAATTTTTGATAATTATTTTATTTTCTTGTTAGAAACCTCCATTTACAATCCAAAATCCATAGCAATTTATAATACAATCCATAGTAAAATAAAATAACATAATACGTATATTTTACAATTTTCTAATTTTAAAAAAATTTAATTTTTTTTTTTAAAAAAATCCCCCGACCTTACAAATTCAAGACCCCAATACCTTAAATATTCCAGGCACTGGGCCTTGAATATAAGGCGCCTTGGATGGCGCTTCACCTGCCAAGCACCGTCCAAGGCCCTTAAATATATATTTAAGCTAGTGCCTTGGACAGCACTCAAGGTAGGCCTTTTATTAAAATTTTTTTTAATAGAGGTGATTTATCTTTTTGACCTCTTGTATAATGCTTTCTCAGGCAAGTAGCATACAAGATATTAGACAGCTATAAGTGCCACATTTTGTTTTCAAAAAATAGAAGTATCCTCCGGCACTTGTAGGTGCCTTGCACCAAGCACCTTGGATTGTGCTTGGTGCACCAAGCACGATCCAAAGTGGTTGGTGCAAGGCACCTTGGATGGTGCTTGGTGTAGCAAGTGCTGTCCGAGGCCTTCTATTTAAAAACAAATTAAAATATATTTTAATTGGAATGATTTATTTACAAGTTTTGTCTTTTAATATTTTTTTAAATTTGCCCACTTTGAATGGCCTTTAAAGCCACTTCCAAAAGAAAATATTTTTTAAAAAAAATTAATTTTACGTAATAAATTAAATATAAAAGATATTGAATAAATTAAATAAGTAATAACTAATAAAATTATATTTGTAAGCTTAAAAATTAATAGGACATATGTGTTAAAGGCATATATGCTTACGTCATATTATATATATCTTTAATGACACTTTTTAAAGAAAGTGTCATTAAAGGTATGTACCTAGCTACGGCGCTTGTCAGGTAAGTGCCATACAAGGTGTCTAATTTTTTCTTTTCAAAAATAACTCTTTGTATAACGCTTCCCCAGGCAAGAGCCATAGAAGGTACTCAGCAGTTACGGCGCTTGCCACAGAAAGCGTCATAGCTACCACATGTATTTTCTTTTTTAAAAAATAGAAGTCTCCTCTGGCGCTTGTTTAAAGAAGTTCCATAAGATCAGCGCTGCTAAATCTCTATTTTGTAGTAGTGTACTATAAATTTAAGCTTTTATAATGCCTAATACATAACCATTATAGCTAATAAATATTATGTATGTCAAGGTGGAGCTCATAAGGATATATAAAGCTTTAACGTAATAGTTAATTATGCGCACCGTCATGTATTGCAAGGCGGAATTCACGAAAATACTAAAATAACAATTATATTTAATATCTGTCATTTATTTAGTGACAAAACTGATGGTTCTTTTGAAACAACTATCATGTAACACTTACAAATGATTCAACTTCCAACCTTACATTAGCAAAAACACAAAAATAATGGTTATATCAATTGACCATAATGTATGAACAATAAAACAACCTTTCATGAGAAACAATCGTCATTTAAAGAATAACTATTAAAAGCACTACTATCTCCTTCACCAACTACATACGTACTCTCTCCCCAACTACCAACTACTCCTATATTAATTATATTTCATAAATCTTCAATTAATTCTCACCTATTTAAACCCCAAGGATCAGAGCTCTTCCTCCATAGTCATGATATTCTCATTGGTTGTTAATGGAATTTTTGATTATTGCATGTGTGAAACTTGTGGTTACAAGCTTTGCATATCCAATCATCTTGAATTCTACTCTAATTAGGAGATTTCCCAATGTAGGGCTTATAACAAATTCTTACTACTTTTCTTTATCAGCCTCCTCCTTCTCTCTCCTTCATCGTGTTAAGATCCCAGGGAACTCCTTCGCGGCTTCCACTCCTTCCTCCACCACCTCCTCCTCTACAAATGACTCAAGTACTGAGGGTACTAACCATATTGCCCCGTCCTCCATAGCTGGAGCCTCTGCCCCCTCTGGCAATCCATCTACTATGTCAAATACAAGATAGCGCAAAGAAAAAGAGCACCGGGGAAAGGTCTTGCGTCATAAAGGAGGTACAAAGCAAATTACAAGAGAGGAGAGGAAACTTACTATAGGATGGAACAAAAAATGACAAATTGTGAAGTCTAACAAGTTCATTAGCTACCTCGGAGGCTCCTTTCTTGTTTCGAGGTAGCTAATGAACTTGTTAGATTTCACAACTTGTCATTTCCTGTTCCATCTCATATTAAGTTTCTTCCCCTCTCTCATAATTTACTTTGGACCTCCTTCATGACAACAAGACCCTTTCCTAGTGCTCTACTCTCATATGACATCTCATCATTTGGTGTAGTAGATGGATTGGCGAAGCGGGTGGAGGTGCTAGATTGCGATGCATAATGTTTATTAAGTAAAACTACACGTCACTTTATAGGAGTCCAAGGAAATAATAACGGTAATAATTAGTAACCATTATATTTTTTCTCATAATAATGATGGTTGTTAAGCAAAAACCATCATGAAACAACAAACGTTGTGATGCTTCTAAGTTAAATTGTCAAGTACATAATGGTTATTAAGAAATAGTCGTCACCATTTATAAAATATAATGATCTTAATAATACTAAAACTCAAAAAAACATGACGGCTCAATAATCCAAGAAGCTCTCTCAATATAATCTTTCAAAAACTGAACTCCACTTATCTACTTCCATTTCAACTTCTCAAAGCCGGCTTTTGATTCAACAAAACATCATGGACAAATGCAAGAGAACTTCTAATTCATCATCTGGCAAAAATTGAAAGATGATGAACTCCCCCTACCAACAAGCATTGAAGACCTCATTCACACAAACTACGAGCTCCATCATATGGCCCAGGGTTACTTGCTAAAGCAAGGACGTATGGACCGTATCTTGAAAGAACTTAACTTTCTCGTTCACTCTTGGAACAAGAAGATGGACAAGTTACTAGAGAGGGAAGACTTCGATGATGAATTAGATTTATAAAACATCTCCATAAATTTTTATTTTTAGTTTAATTTGTTTATTTACTTTGTCTTTTTTTGTTAAATGGTAGTTGCAGACCACCAATATTAGTATTTTAAAAAATAGTTATATATATTTTGATTATTAAGTAACAACCGTCACTTATTATCAAAAATGTTAGATGAATATACAAACAATTTATCACTACTACAAAAAAAACTTTTAACGTCCCATTTTTAGGCCTTTTAACATCTGAAAAAAAGGGAATATCTATGTGAGCGACATAATAAAAAATGGTAACAACGTTCGTAAATAAAAGGACATCTAAGATCTGGGCTTTAGACGTCCCTATTTTAAAAAGAGACGTCTAAAGTGCTACACTGACACTTGATGTTAGATCTCAAGTTTTGATGATAACAAAAGGTAATTGTATGCAAAGTATGGTTTTACAAGTCTAAAGAATGATTACAAAGTTACCAAATGCATATGGCAAAGTTTTGTAATGTCTGCTGTTAGCTTATGCTGATACACTCGAGCAACAGAGCTAGAACTCGAGCATGAAGCTATGTTGCACTTGAGCAGATGCGAGTGTTGGACAGAAAGTATTTTCCCGAGAGCAAATTGCTATCAGATCTACTGATGCACTCGAGCACTGGAGATAGCACTCGAGCATATGCAAGTGTTGGACAAGAAGTGTTTGGCCAAGAGCAATTACTGTCAATCTTATTGATGCACTCGAGCATTATAACCAATACTCGAGCATGAAGCTGATTTGCACTCGAGCACTAGCGAGTGGGGGACTGCGAGTGTTTGGCCGAGAGTCATAAAGAACAGAGAAGCACAAGCATGCCTGAGTGAGAGTCCATATGCCCGAGTGATACATCAGCACTCGCGAGTGAGGAATCTAACTCTCTCAATTTTGATGCAAGTGCTGAAGTCAAGAGTATATTATAGGAGAATATTCTTCTCACTCGAGTAGGAGTATGTATGCTCGAGTGAGGGCCCACATCACCTGCGAGTGCAAAATCACACTCTTGCTAAAATGGTATGCGAGTGTTGTCCAGAGACGCAACTCTTAGTATAAAATACAAGGACACTCGAGCAGGAGGAGTTGTGCTTGAGTAAGGACCCACATCACTCGCAAGTGAGAAAATGTACTCTCTCAAATGATGTGAAAGTTCAAGTGTAAAACTGAAGCAAAAAGAGAAAATATGGTAGTTCACTCGAGTGAGCCCCCTTAGTGCTCGAGTGATACTCTGCCAAAAGACAAAATGCACCAGTCTTACAGTGTTCAATCCTAATATGGTTTAATGATATTTATTTATCTTATTGTCACTTATTATTATTATTTAACATCATTTTGAATATATTAAGAGTGTGATACAGGAGATTGAACATTTGAATTAAAAAGATGCAGAAGAAGTCAAACAACGGCAGACAGTATCATTACGGCCATCCAAGCACGTACCGATCACGTTCAAAGATTTCAAATGTACACATGCCGTTCCACAGTAATATGCCCCGCTCCACAATGATCATTATTCAAATAGGCAAAAGCAAATGTCTATAAATACAGAGTTTCAGAGACCATCAAAAATAACGAAGAGCAAGAATTCACATAAGCAAATTCACAAGTCTCTGTTATTCATATTTTCTTTGTATTCATCTCATTCTTCAGTGTTTATCATATTTTCTCTATAAGAGAGTCTATATACACTTCAAATTATATTTTCATTTGATCTCATGGTATTGGGACCTTAAGAGGGTAGATATCCTTACGAGAGAAGCAGTTGAGAGAATTCCTAGTAAAACTTTGCACTCATAAGACTTACAAGATACAAGCAGTAGAGAACGTTGCTGCTCGTAAGACTTACAGTGGTGTAAGTAGGACAAAACATTACTGCTCATAAGACTTGTATATGTAAGCAAGTGAAAAAGGTCATAGGTTGTTTTTCTGAACGTAAGACTTGTAGTAAAATGGAAGAGAAATTTCCTAGTGTTAGAATATTTCTTCTCGTAGTCCATTTGAGGATGATTGTTGTTTTGTGGCATTATGAGAGCCCATTGAATCTTAGAAGCATAGTGAAAATATCAGTAGGTCTTGATCTCTGAGGACTGGACATAGGCCTGGATTTTAGGCCGAACCAGTATAACTCTCTGAGTACTAATCCTCTCAACTATACTCTATCTACAACTATTGTGAGATCACCTCATCGAACAAAAAATTTATCACATCACCCAATTCACCCCCCCTCTTGGGTGAAGCTTGCCTCTTTCACTTGGTATCAAAGCAAGGTCTTCTCTGAAGAGCCTAACAGCTTGAGAAGGATCTGATAAATGTCAATAATGGGTGAAAACATTCTTCAAAACAGAGCTTCAATCACTAGACCTCCTAGTTTTGCTGGAAAATATTGTTGGTTCTGGAAAGCTAAGTTCAGAGTGTTCATGATGGCTAACGAGTATGGTTTATGGAATGTAATACAAGATGGTGACTATGTTCTAATGAAGAAAATCGAAGATAGAGTCGTTAAGAAGAGCCCAGAGGAGTTTGACGAAGATGACAAAAGGTTAGTAACATTAAATAGTAAAGCTATTTTAATGATACAGAGTGCTCTTAGTCAGAAGGAATATTTCTGAATCTACACTCTACCAACAGCTAAAGATATGTGGGATGCTCTTGAAATTGCTCACGAAGGTACATCTAGAATCAAAGAAAATAGAGTTAATACTCTAATTACAGAGTATGATCTATTTCGTATGAAACCTAGAGAAGGAATTCAGAATTCAAACTCAGGTACACTCATCTTGTTAATCAACTATCTGCACTTGGAAAATCTTTTGACCAAAATTCTCAAGTAAGAAAGATTCTTAATATTCTTATGAAAGAATGCGAAGCAAAGGTGACAGCTATCGAAGAAGCTAAAGGAGAGTCAATGAGATCCGTAGCCGCTCTCTTTGGTAGCCTTTCTGAGTATGAAGGAAAGTTGAGATTCAAGAAGGAACTAGATGAGTTTGCTGATAAAAAAAGAGGATTTGCACTTAAAGCTATCAAGGAAGAAGAATCTTCTGGAAACGAAGATGTTCCTAATGATGATGATATGTGGATGATCGTGAGAAAATTCAAGAAGTTCTATAGAAGAGGTCAAAAGAACTTCAAAAATTATCAAGGTGGACCAACCAAGAAAGAAAACAAGGAGCAACAGATAGTATGCTATGAATGTGGGAAGCCTGGACATATCAAATCCGAATGCTTCAGAAACAAAGACAAAAAGAAGCAGTAAAAGAAAGCATACATATCATCTATCTAGGTTGATAACTCATTGGATGAAGAAAGTGATGATGATGAAGTGGCAAATCTATGCTTGGTAGCCAAAGAAGAAGAATCAGATTCTGAGGTAAGTGATTCTGAACCTACTTATGATGAGTTATTATCTAAATATAATGCATTGCATACATAATTTATCAAGGTAGATAAAGAAATGGTAAGTTACAAGAAGAAAGTAGAGGAAGTAAAACTCTTAAAGTTATTCTAAATTCTCAGAAAGTTTCCTTTGATAAATCTGGAATTGGATATAAGTCTAATCATGATAAAAACATAGGAAATAAGAAAAATATCAGTAGAACTTATCTTAAATATTTCAATAATTATGTGCATACTTCAAATCCATTCGCATCATGTAGCTATTGTAATAGTAAAGGACATTATACTTCATCATGTTATTTTAGAAAAGGTCAAGTTATTGGCATGTATAAATGGGTTCTGAAAGGCACACATGTAGTACATACTAACTACAAAGGACCCAAGAAAGTGTGGGTACCTAAAACTTGATCACCTTACGCTAGGTATGTCTCAAAGCATCACGAGCAAACAAGTGGTATATTGATAGTAGATGCTCGAGACACATGACTGGTGACAGAAATAAGTTCACAATGATGGAAACCAGAGAAGGAGGAAAGGTAACGTTTGGAGGTAATCAATCTAGACGTATAGCTGGAATTGGTGAAGTGGGAAATTCCGATAGTGTTCAAATCAACAATGTATATTACATTGAAGGATTATGCCACAACCTCTTGAGTGTAAGTCAAAGCACTGACAAAGATAACTGGGTGATCTTTGATTTAAAAGAATGCTTGATAGTAAATAAGAAAGATCCGCCGCTTAACAAAGAATCTATCAAGGCAAAGATCTGAGCTCAAAGGGACGGTAACTGTTATACTATTGATTTAAATTCAAATACTTTTGAAAATTGTTTTCTTAGCAGATCAGAGGAAAGTTGGTTATGGCATAAGCATTTGGCTCATGTTAATATGAACCAACTTGACAAACTGATTAGAAAAGATTTAGTTGTTGGTCTTCCTAAACTAAAATTCAAAGATAATATGATTTGTGAAGCATGTCAAAAAGGCAAACAAACTAAATCTTCATTCAAAACAAAGTATGAGATTTCTACTTCCAAACCTTTACAATTACTTCATATGGATTTGGTAGGTCCAGCAAGAGTAAAAAGTTTTAGAGGAAATCTATATACTGTAGTAACTGTTGATGATTTTACAAGATTTACATGGACTATATTTATTGCTTCAAAAGATGAAACATTTGTCGAATTTATTACATTTGCTAAGAAGGTCCAAAATGAGAAAGGTATTTCTATTATCTCTATTAGAACAGACCATAAAGGAGAATTTGATAATCAACTCTTTGAAGACTACTGCAACAACGAAGGAATAGATCACAACTTCTCTGCACCTAGAACACCCCAGCAAAATGGAGTAGTAGAAAGGAAGAACAGAGTCCTCATAGAAATGACAAGAGCAATACTTAATGAAAAAGAAATGTCACAAGTGTTTTGGGTAGATGCAATGAGTACTGCATGCTACATTTTAAATCTAGCATATATTCGTAAGTCACTTGGAAAGACGCCATATGAACTCTACAAAGGAAGAAAGCCAAATCTTGCTCATCTACACATCTTCGGATGCAAGTGCTTTATTCACAACAACAGTAAAGAAAACTTGGGAAAATTTGATTCAAAGTTTGATGAATGTTTATTTCTAGGATATTCTAATAGAAGTAAAGCATATAGAGTTTTTAATAAAAGAACATGTACAATTGAAGAATCTATTTATGTTGTGTTTGATGAACTTGACTCTCAGAAAAAACATGTTGATGAAGAAGAAATGGATTTGATAAAGAAAAACAAAACTATTTAAAACAAAATGATTTTGAAACAAATAATTTTCAAAATATAGAAGATGTCGATGATCATGCTCAACCAAAAGCATGGAGACATATTAAAGATCATCCAATTGATAAAGTAATTGGAGATATTCGAGAAGGTGTCAAAACCAGAAATAGAATTATCAATGAGGTAACCTTCTCTGCTTTTATTTCTGAAATTGAACCTTCTAATATGGAAGAAGCTTTATCTGACAATGATTGGGTGATTGCTATGCAAGAAGAATTAAATCAATTCCAAAGAAATCAAGTTTGGGATTTGGTTCCTCGACCTTAAGATCATACGGTTATAGGGACTAAATGGGTTTTCAAAAACAAACTTGATGAATCAGTAATCATTGTGAGCAACAAAGCAAGATTGGTGGCTAAAGGCTATAATCAAGAAGAAGGTATTGATTATGAGGAAACATATGCTTCAGTGGCAAGATTGGAAGCAATACGAGTACTCTTAGCCTTTGCTTGCATTAAAGGTTTTAAACTTTATCAAATGGATGTGAAGAGTGCTTTTCGAAATGGTTATATTATGGAGGAATTATATGTAGAACAACCTCCTGGTTTTGAAGATGAAACAAAGCCTGATCATGTTTTCAAACGTAAGAAAGCTTTATATGGTTTGAAACAAGCACCTAGAGCTTGGTATGAAAGACTAAGCAAGTTTCTTCTTGATCAAAACTTTGTCAGAGGAAAAGTGGATACAACTCTTTTCATCAAACATAACAAAGATGATATTCTAATTGTTCAAATTTATGTTGATGATATTATTTTCGACGCTACTAATGAATCTATGTGTCAAGAATTTTCTAAGATTATGCAGGGAGAGTTTGAGATGTCCATGATGGGAGAATTAAACTTCTTTCTTAGACTTCAAATCAAGCAAAAGAAGAATGGGATATTTGTGTCTCAAACAAAGTATTTGAAAGAGTTGTTGAAGAAGTATAGATTGGATAATGCTAATAGAGCCGATACTCTAATGAGTTCTACAACGTTGTTGGATGCTGATGTAAAAGGTCCTAGTTTCAACATCACTAAATATAGAGGAATGATAGGTTCATTACTCTATCTTACAGCAAGCAGGCCAGATATTCAGTTTAGCGTTGGAATGTGTGTAAGGTTTCAATCTGCTCCTAAGGTATTACATGCAGAGACAATGAAAAGAATCTTCAAATATATAGGAGGCACTTCAGAACTTGGCTTACAGTATCCAAAAAGAGGAAACAAATATTTAATGGCATATTCAGATTCAGATCATGGAGGATATAAAACTGACAGGAAAAGTACTAGTGGTCAATGTCAATTCCTTGGAGTCTCTCTGGTATCATGGTTCAGTAAGAAGCAGAACACAGTTTCATTATCCTCAACTGAAGCTGAATATATAGCTATAGCAAGCTGTTGTTCTTAAGTATTATGGTTGAAACAACAACTTCAAGATTTGGGGATATACTTAAATGAGATTCCAATTTATTGTGACAACACTAGCACCATAAGCTTGGCCAAGAATCCTGTGCAACATTCAAGGACCAAACACATAGACATCCGACATCATTTCATTCGAGATCACGTTCAAAAGAAGGATGTCAAAGTAGAATTCATACCAACACACCTTCAACTTGCTGACATATTCACAAAGCCAATAGCTAAAGATCAATTCCTATATATTCAAAGAGAATTGGGAATGGTTAATCCCAATGAGTTGTAAGTTTTCTTGTTAATTATTTTGTTTAAATGAGTTTTTGATGATAACCATACTAACTTTGGCATCGGAGTATTAGAAATTTTTTTGCAAGCCTGTCACTCGAGCACAGGAAGTATCACTCAAGTGACAAGCTCATACTCACTCGAGTCAGTCAACACTGCTCGAGTACAGAACTATTAGATATACTCTGTTTCTAAGCATGAAAAATAGGGGTTAACAGAGGAGATAAAAATACTAAGAGATTATTTGAAGTACAACAATTATAATTATTCTCACTCGGGTGAGAGAGATCTTACTCGAGCATGGTATAAACATACTTAGAGTGAAGCAAGAGAACTCAAGCAGAAGGAAGGAATTCTTACAAGTGCTTATTCAAAGCATGGTTACTCAAATGATTTTGGAGGATTTGAGTACAAAGATGGAAAATATAGCAAGAAATATTTAAACCAGGTACTCTTTTACATGTTTTATCAAATTTTTCTGAAAGTCACTCGAGCACAGTATGATCAAACTAGAGCACAGTATGAATGACACTCGAGCACTAGGGTTATTGCTTGAGTGTTAGAACTTATATCAGTTATGTAAAAGCTCAAACCGTCATAGTTCCTCCTCTCACTCGAAGTGTTGTGTCACTCGAAGGTCGCCTCTCTTCACCTCCAACCGTTACCCATCGATTAAACATCTCCTTTGCTTCAAAATCACCGTTACAACTCTTCAATCTTCTTTATAAGGTGAGATTTATCCTCAAAGTTTCTCATTTCGTGCCCTAACTCTCTGAAACTTTTTCATTCTATCTTCAGCAAATCTGTGATTCTTGCTGTTCTCACTTCATTTCTAAATGGCTAGAACTAAGATTCCTGTTGTCGCCCAAAGATCTCATTCACCCTCCCCCACTCATTCTGCTGCTAGTTCTTCAGGAGCTTCGGTAGCAACACCTTCATCTCCTATAATATCTTCTACACCAACACCTCCTCCTAAATCCAAAACTAAAAAGAGAACTCCAGCAAGAAACCTCATCCTAAGCCTTAAATAGCTAAGAAGGATCAACCTCCGCAAAAGAAACCAAAGGGTGTGGTTTTCAAAGAACCAATGGTTACTTGATCTCAATCCAAAGAAGTCAAAGGAAGAGGAAAGAAGAAGGACACTGAGCAACCACAACAATCTTCTTCTTCCTCCGATGACACTTTCAATATGCAACTCCGGGAAGCAATGGAGAGGTCAAAACTTGACACATTGGTTGGCAAAATTGCCTTTCAAGCAAGTGCCTCAAGTTCACACCATGTTGGTAAGTCCAGTGTGGCTGCTTTAGGGGTACCTTCTACATCACAGGCTCCAGAGTAAGAACAAGTCACAAGTCCTCCTGAAGGTTTTAATGTTAAGGAACTGAAGCCACTAAAACAGAAGGTATATGATACTCAATTTGCACATAGACATTTTTGCCCTATAGTGTATGTGGACTTAGATTATCTAAAGAAGAATTGTCATTTGGATTTATATCCTTATCTTGGATTTTATGCTCCCTAGTTGAATATTCACATTCCTTATTCACCCTCTGTTATGAAAAAAAACTTTTTATTGCAATATGAAAACCCACAATATACTTTCTAGGACTGGAGAATTGATTGAGGAAGCAGTATCTACCACTGTTAGAGATCAATTCATTATGATATCTGCTAATATCATTAATGATCTACTTGGGTATGTTGCACCACCTCCAGATCTACCCACTCTTTCAGCCAATGAAGCCTTCCAACTTTTAAGACCAAATGACCCAATAGGTCCTCTTAACTTTAAGCCTATTGACATGCCTGATTCTCATCGAGCCCTTCACTACATATACTCTTGTAGCATGGTTAACAAGTCCAAAAATTATACCCATTTTGCTCAAAAGATCATTATTTGTTGGCCTCCTTCCTATCCTGATAATGGAGAAATGTGGGGGAGATTAATTTTAGTGAGATGAGAAGATTTTGATTTTCCTCATTAAAATCCGCAACTATACCATATCCTCAACTTGTGTCCCTTATCCTCATTAAAAACAAAATATGGTACTTGGAAGGAACTGAGAGGGTAATCATTCCAAGATTTGGCAAGACTCAACTGACACACATAAGTATCAATCTTCCAGTGAGTCAAACCAAGGCTACATCTCAGAGAGAAGCCACTCCATCAAGCGGTGATGAGGCTCAGTCGTCTGCTCAAGGTCAGGTTCCTCCTCCATCTTTCCTGAATGCATCACTTTCCACTCATCTGACTAAAGTGATCAATCAAGCTGTGTTTGGTTTGAAAAAGGAATTGATGACTGAGTATGAGAAGTTGGTGGACAAAATAGAGTTACAAGTCTTAAAGTTGGTAGACAAGGCTAATACCAACTTTGACTTAATGTTCAAAACTCAGGATGATATGTCTAGAAGAATCACTTATATGAAGATCTTTTTACGTTCTCACTTTCTGGCTACATCTTCTATTCACTGATCTAGATTCTAATTTTGATATTACTTATGATCGGTCGCCTTCACCACCACCCTCAGCCTCTATTCCTGAGCCATCATCTCCACCCTTTGAGCCAGTGCCAGTAGACCCTTCCACTGCCATGGTACCCTTTGTCCCACCATCCCATCTCACTTTTCCTCAGCCCCCTTCTGATGTTGATAAAATAGGGGAGAAGGATTTGTGATAGTTTCTGAGCTTATATGGGACGTATTGGGTAGTTTTGTGTATTGGGGTAGGATTATTGTTATTTTGGATTATTGTTATTTTCAAGTTTATTTCTGCTGACGTCGTTGTATATGGGTTTTATGGGTAGGTGATGATTCAAACTTAATATTGTACTTTTTAAGTTCGCTAATAGTTACTTTTAAGTTTATTAAGTTTTCTGTTCAATTATTATTGTTTCTTTGATACTATGACTTATCTTGGTTGTTAAGTGTCCAGTGGAAGTATTGCAGGAAACATATGTAGATAAGTGCAAACATATGAAATTGAATCTAAACTTTGGTGAAGATATGCATTTGGAAACGTTGATGATGTTTTTAAAAATTTTCACTCTAACCAAGATTTTCTTAAAACTCATCACAAAGGTTTTGTTATCATAAAAAAGGGGGAGAATGTTAGATCTCAAGTTTTGATGATAACAAAAGGTAATTGTATGCAAAGTATGGTTTTACAAGTCTAAAGAATGATTACAAAGTTACCAAATGCATATGGCAAAGTTTTGTAATGTCTCCTGTCAACTTTTGCTGATACACTCGAGCAACAGAGCTAGAACTCGAGCATGAAGCTATGTTGCACTCGAGAAGATGTGAGTGTTGGACAGAAAGTATTTGGCCGAGAGCAAATTGCTATCAGATCTACTAATGCACTCGAGCACTGGAGATAGCACTCGAGTATCAGGCTCTTTTACACTCGAGCATATATAAGTGTTGGACATGAAGTGTTTGGCTGAGAGCAATTACTGTCAATCTTACTGATGCACTTGAGCATTATAACCAACACTTGAGCATGAAGCTGATTTGCACTCGGGCACTAACGAGTGGGGGACTGCGAGTGTTTAGCCGAGAGTCATGAAGATCAGATAAGCACAAGTATGCCTGAGTGAGAGTCCATATGCCCGAGTGATACATCAGCACTCGCGAGTGAGGAATCTAACTCTATCAATTTTGATGCAAGTGCTGAAGTCAAGAGTATATTACAGGAGAATATTCTTCTCACTCGAGTAGGAGTATGTATGCTCAAGTGAGCGCCCACATCACCTGCGAGTGCAAAATCATACTCTTGCTAAAATGGTATGCGAGTATTGTCCAGAGACGTGACTCTTAGTGTAAAATACAAGGACACTCGAGTAGGAGGAGTTGTGCTCGAGTGAGGACCCACATCACTCGCAAGTAAGAAAATGCACTCTCTCAAATCATGTGAAAGTGCAAGTGTAATACTGAAGCAAAAAGAGAAAATATGGTAGTTCACTCGAGTGAGCCCCCTCAGTGCTCGAGTGATACTCTGCCAGAAGACAAAATGCACCAGTCTTACAGCGTTCAATCCTAATATGGTTTAATGATATTTATTTGTCTTATTGTCACTTATTATTATTATTTAACATCATTTTGAATATATTAAGAGTGTGATATAGGAGATTGAACATTTGAATTAAAAAGACGCAGAGGAAGTCAAACAACGGCAGACAACATCATTACGACCATCCAAGCACGTACCTACCGCGTTCAAAGATTTCAAACGTACGCATGTCGTTCCACAGTAACATGCCCCGCTCCACAATGATCATTATTCAAACGGGCAAAAACAAATGTCTATAAATACAGAGTTCCAGAGACCATAAAAAATAACAAAGTGCAAGAATTCACATAAGCAAATTCACGAGTCTCTGTTATTCATATTTTCTCTGTATTCATCTCGTTGTTCAGTGTTATCATATTTGCTCTGTAAGAGAGTCTATATACACTTCAAATTATATTTTGATCTCATGGTATTGGGACCTTGAAAGGGTAGATATCCTTACGAGAGAAGCAATTGAGAGAATTCCTAGTAAAACTTTCCACTCATAAGACTTACAAGATACAAGCAGTAGAGAACGTTGCTGCTCGTAAGACTTATAATGGTGTGTAAGTAGGAGAGAACGTTGCTGCTCATAAGACTTGTATATGTAAGCAAGTGAGAAAGGGCATAGGTTGTTTTTCTGCACGTAAGACTTGTAGTAAGGGGGAGAGAAATTTCTTAGTGTTAGAATATTTCTGCTCGTATTCCATTTGAGGACGATTGTTGTTTTGTGGCATTCTGAGAGCCCATTGAATCTTGGAAGAATAGTGAAAATCTTAGTAGGTCTTAATCTCTGAGGACTGGAGTAGGCCAAACCAGTATAACGCTCTGAGTACTAATCCTCTCAACTCTACTCTATCTACAACCATTATCAGATCACCTCATCAAACGAAAAATTTATCACATCACCCAATTTACACCCCCTCTTGGGTGAAGCTTGCCTCTTTCACTTGAGATGTCCGCATTTTAAAATGGGGAAGTCTAAAGTCCCACTTTAGACTTCCCTAGTTTAAAAACTTCCCTATTTTAAAATGCGGATGTCTAAAGTGTTAGTGTAGCACTTTAGATGTCCCCAATTTAAAATGGGGACGTCTAAAGTGCTTTTTTTTAAAAAAAATTATATTACAGATATAGACTAAACAGTATTTAAAACCAAAAATTACTGATCATCGTCAATAAAATTACAAATCTAGTATCTGAACTCAAAATCCAAAATCTACACAACAATAACTCAAAGGCTGAAATCTCATAGGCAGAAGATGAAAACAATAAGAGGAATCAGTTGCAAATGACTTATCTCCTTTTATTATTGAAATTCATTTTCTCATAATAATGAATAGAGAAGAGCGACATGAAGAGATGAACCTCATTTTCTCAGCTGGAATGTGGCTATAAAGCATGTTTCAGAGTCTAGATCTACAACCCATAATAACATGAGTTAGAAGATAAAATAGAAGGGAACCCTAAAGAAAAAAGAGAAAGAAGATAAAATAATAAAAAATGGTAAGAAAGCATAACAGATCTGGAGATGAAAAAAAGAGAGAGAAAGAAAGAAACAAGAGTTAAAAGGTGTGGTGGTAGAGGCTCTTCTTATGGTTGCGTCGATGGGAAGGGTCTTCCATTTAAATCAAGAAGAAGAGAAATATGAGTGTAAGAATATAAAATTGACAAATAAAGTACTATCAGTTTAAATTTGAATTGTTTTTTACGTCCCAAATTTAATTTAGGGACGCCTAAAGTTGTTCAGTTATTTTTATTTTACTTTAAACGTCCCCAATTCAAATAGGGACGTCCAAAGTTACACATTAGATGTCTCTATATGTATTGGGGATGTCTAAAGTAAAAAAAATTCTAAAGTCACCCTTTAGATGTCCCTATTTAAATTGGGGACGTCTAAAGTAATTTTTTTAAAATCAGAGACGCCAAAGGACCCAAAATGGCATCCCTAATGATATATATCAAGGACGCCATTATCATCAGGGACGCCCTTTGGTGTCCCTAATATTATATTATGGCGTCCCTGATTTTTTAAAAAAATTTACTTTAGACATCTCCAATTCAAATAGGGACATCTAAAGTCTCTAAAGTCACACTTTAGACATTCCTATTTGAATTGGGGATGCCTAAAGCTATCCAGTTCCTACCCAGGATTATAAAAATACCACTGGTTTTTACTTCCTTTTTTCAAAAACCGATGTCCTTTAGGATAGTAGAATCTATATTCTATAGTAGTGTATCTTCCAACTTCATATCAAAAAAACAACATAATGGATTCTCTTAAATAACCGGAAACTAAACGGTCCAAACATTTCCCCTTCCCCATACTCATGATAAGAATACTCTGTGCTTCTTCATTCATCAATGATCCGTACGAGAACCAAGTACCCATTCATTACCCACTACTGCGCTCGATTACTCCTCTTCAACTTCCAACATATGCAATGATGGTTTGAACCGTCACTTCAAACTAGTCACCAGAGGGTGATAATTTGAAAAAAAGATAATAACATACCTCACAGTTATTAACTAATAAAAGTGATATATGTAATAACATTTCTCACGGTTATTAAATAAGAACCATAATAATATAAACAAAAAAAAGACATTTTTATTGATACAACCGTTATGTAATGTCTTCGACATAACAACCCAAAAAATACTACCCTTCCTTTTCTATTTAAGTGTCTGAAATAGAACACACTTGACACTTAGTCTATTTGAGCAAAACCTTCCAATATCATAACCATTATATTCCGTTGTCTTTTTTGGCTGTCGAGATTCATTTATAGTCGAGCCCCACCACAAAAGGCCTTCATCTTCAGTGACAGCCGTGCTAGTCAATACCTTCACACTTGTCTCAACGACTGCCGAGCAAGTTTCTTTTGCTTGCCCTAACTCATGTTTTTGTTGTTTATGAGCCACAACTAGGTAGCATTACTTTGTGCTCTATTCTCCTTATTTGATAAAGCATTCAAAGGGACATTAACTTGCTTTTGTGAAGTTATGTTTTTTTTCAAAAACCTATTATTACTCTGATCGAAGGTTGTTATCATGTAACAGGAAGTTTTCAATCCATTACTTTGACCAAAGGTTCATACTTTATTAATCTTTTTTGAAGTAACTTCTAGACATATGATCCCTACAAAAAATACATCTCCTTTGTTGGAAGCATCCATATCTTTGGAAGTTACTTCAAAAAGTTTAGGAGGTGTGATGAATCAACTAGTTGATGTGTTCTTATGAGAATCATACATGAACAATCTATAGGAATAAATTAGTTTGGATGTATTGAGGGTCATACACAAACAAGCTCTATGAATAAACTAGTTCAGGAAACATATTGAATTTATTATTAAGAAGTTATGTTTCTTTTGGAAATCCTATTTTGCTCAGACTGAAGGTTCCCTTTAGTTTTCCTATTGAACAAGTAGCACTAAGTTAAAAGCTATGAAATTCAACAATGTGATTAGTAATAGACTCTTCAATATGAGAGTTTTCTGAGCTACTTAGTCTCGTCTCTATATATATAATAAAGTAGTACTTCCAATATTGTGTAGCCATGCAATTTGGATAGATCAATATTTTCTGGGCTTTCTAGCTAGAATCAATTGCACTCTTGATTTATATATATATAAGTGTTCACCTATACCTTGTGTCTCTTCAGCAATTAAGCTTGGAAAGCAGAGGAAGATGAAAAAAAAAACAAATTTCCCTATCAGAAAGGGCGAAAGGGTTATACAAACCCTTGAGTTCATGTTTTTCCCCAAAGTCCTTTGCTTTATAAGGGTTAATTTCTATGAAGAGATACAATTATATATAGGTCAACATTACATTATCACTTATATACGTCAACAGTTGTCATTGATTCTCCCCATAAAGCCAAAAATGTATTGATCCATTTCGAATTGCACAACCACAAGGTATTAGAGGTACTATTATTCTATAATATATATAGAGGAAGTCAACTAACTCAGAAACTCTCACTTGAAAAGTCTTATATCCATACAGCACAGTTATTATATAAAAACTCTCATGTATTATATATGCTCTTAGTTTTTTATTAACCATTATTTTTGTACTTATTTCATAATAGTTGTCTATGTGAGACTGTTATTAAGTTTGTTAAAAGTAACGGTTAATATATACAAACTGTTATGTTTGTTACTGAATAAATAATGGTCATAAAGTTAGACCATTATATGTCATACTAGCATTACCATATATTACGACGATTGTTTACTTGTACCTGTTAGTTATTATCACAACAATTGGTAGATTATGGCCTCCCCAAATCTCAATACATAATGGGTGTTCTATTATAACCATTATAATATGTCCGACATATATAACTGTTCAAAACCATAACGTATCTAAACCAAGCTTTTATATCACCTGCATATAAGTTTGTTAGAAACCATGATGTATGGCAGTTAATAACTGTCATGTATCATGATTTTTGTAGCAGTGATGTAAGTCAATCAATGTTGACCTTTTAGTAAACATGTCAGTAAAGAAATTGTGTAAAAAGTACACATGAATGTTCTAAAATAATGCATAAATGTCACGGCTATTAAGTCAACCAACGTTGACTGTTTAGTTTGAAAATTAGCATCCTTTTCTATGATTTTTTAATTAACGGGACCACATGTGTTTTATTTTATTATCAGCATTCCTAGCTGAGCTAAATAACCCGAGGTATCTATTGTCCCTTCTAATACAAGTGTCACCTCCGGGACTCAAATACGAGACTCAGTAGGATCTAGCGAGGCCTTACAACGCTAGACCAACTATATGTTGGTACCCAAACTACCCATATTATCCGCACATATTAAAGTGAGTTTTCAAGGAGAAATTTTCAAAATCAATAATTAAATGAGATATTTTAGAAAAATCAGCACATATTTTTTGGGTTAAGGTGTAAAAATACCTATAAACTTCAAAATTGGAGCAAAAATGACCCTAAAACATTTAAACCATCTAATGTATGTTACTTTTTGTAAAAGAAGGATGTTAGATGTTTTTAATAGTTATGTCATTTTTCATATTTTCAAGTTGTTACTATTAATAGTTTTATAAAAGATAGGTATTTTTATATATTAACCTTATTTTTGAAGCAATCAACTAAACAAATTTTTTTTGATATAAATAAATTGTTATCTATCTCTTGCATTACACTTAGCATCAGAAGTACTTCCCATGGTATAAGATGGCAGTCATTGATGGCACACAATCCATATCCAACTAGAATGGCAATTGGCAATCAAACCATATAGTTTGATTATTCAAGTTGATGGATCAGCTAAGAAACCAATCGTAGAAAATAACATGTTACTTTCATATGAAAACCAAGACAAAATGACCTTGAGAAATAAATTCTTTAAAATGACGAAATATATATATATATATCCATATGTGTACGTCTCATTCAAGTTTCAAGGTCTGAATTCCGATGGTGGTGGTGAAGAGCGGTTCATGCAGCAAATGTGAAATTGAAGTTTGACCACGTAGTCCTCCTTCTAAAAAGTAGAGAACTAAACCCTAATCTAGAAGAATCCAAATCAAATTGTAAAAGATTGTTCTCTAACTTATAAGCTTTTATCACAATTGAAAGCCACGGTGTTGGCAGTGCCTCCTTTCTCTATAGCAAGGCACAAAAATTGTGCCCCTCCGGTACTATCGAGTTTGCTCCAAATATGGCCTAACTCACATTATAAAGCATAAGCTTGATGGACAGCGCCACCACACCCAACCGTATGATCCAAATGTCATGCTTATTAAAACAAACATTAGATTTATACAAGGAATCATCCAACCTAGTGATATTCCTAGAAGTCATTGCTTTGATGAATGCCTTAGTCACCTTCTTAAAGATCGACTTCTTCAAAATTATGTATGGGTGCAATGTACGTATCATAGTTCCCACCAAAGCCTTCATTGTTTATAGACAACAAATTTTCCTTGGTCTTTAGAACTCTTTGGTTGATTTTGGTGGATTTGACTCCAATACAGTACTCGAATGAAGCCTGCCTTTATGTGAAAGCGGAAGCTAAGGTTGGTCGGTTGAGAATGAGTGGTCTGCAAGTGAGAGATTGATCGGTGTTGACTTTCAGACAGAAAATGTAAGGGCTGTCTTCGAATATAACAATACCTGTTGAATGACCGGATACTAGGCAAACGGTGAAATTTCTGGGAAAACCAAAAGTTGAACTAAATTGAGAAGGAAAGCTGATTTTTATCCTACCAAGACCAGCTACTCCTGATACACCTTCCGTGAAAGGCTTCAAGAAGGTAGGGGTGTATATGAGAATATGCAACGGGGAATAGTGATGTTTTGACCCAAGTTGAATCCATTTGTGGACTGGATAGATATGACTCTTGCCTAACATAGCTGGTGGTGGCGATACCGTCAAGGGTATTGTCAAGTGATAGGGTACAGGTTTTATTATTATAGCCTAGACTGGGAGGCTCAAAGCATTAGCCGCAATAGAAGGTGTCAGGGAGGGTGCATTCAGCAGAGTTATACCATGCAGGGTGGTAGGTGGAGGAATTGGCTGTTGAGATTAAGGACGAAGTTGACAGGGATGAGTGGTGTTCTTTGGTGAATGTGAGCAACGTACTAGTTGGCACCTTCATCAATAGTCATACGAATCATAAGGGCCTTGGGTCAGAAAGAGGATTTAGTAGAAGAAGCAATGAAGAGCAAGAGGAGGAGAAGAAGGAGAAGAAGAAGAAGAAGAAGAAGAAAGGATTAAAAGCTAGAAGCCATGTGGAAGCAAGTGGCTACCAGGTGTCTCTTGAGGCACTAGTTATCCTCAACTAGCTTGTTCTTGTCCTTAGGGAGGCAATTTAAATACTCTAGAGGAGAGGACAATTCCTGCTTATGGCCAAAAGACCTCAGTTAGGTGGGGTGAGGTGAGGGACCAGTGCCTTGGGCCCTAGGGTCGAGCGGTACTGTGTTATAGATTGATCAAGAAATAGAAAGAGAGTAGAGAAGAGAAATAGATAAGAAAGGAGAGAGTCTGAAACTCAAATATTATTGAAGACAAATCAAAATGATCGATAGTTCTCATAAGAGGCATAAGAGGTATTTATAGTATCCCTTCTCACTTAACTACCGCCTCTTATTCTTATCCCTATAGTAATTAATGGCTCTATTTACTAACCAACGGCCTAACTAGCCATTAACCTTTATTTATATATTTTATAACAATGCCCCTAAAAACAACCATTATCCTCAAAGGTTAGGAATAGAAAACTCTAGATATTGCTGCTAAAAAGTAAACAGAGAGACCCAAGTGTCCTCTTCATTTAGAAGTCCCTTCCACTCTCTTTGGGTGTACCAATTTAAGGGAGGAAGAAGGCATGGCCTGTAACTTGCAGAGGTTTCCATTATGGTAGAAGAACATAGTGAGGTACTCATAATCCTAGAAGGCCTTTCTGATGGATCTTAGCCACTTAAGCCCTAAGACCATATCGAATGTCTTGAAATCAATGATTCAAAAGTCATAAGACAAACCTAGCCCTTGTATGCGCTATCTGAACCCATTCCAAACTCCATAAACCTTAAGAGTTTTGCCCCTACTACTTGTACCGACGATGCTTCAACATTGGTCTCATACCACCCAAGTTTGGTGGCCATTTGGTAATCCATGAAATCATGAGTACTTCCGTTGTTAATCAGAATCTGTATGTTGCGTTTCCCCGTATAGTCTTGAATTCATATAGAATTTTGACCATCTACTCTATTGATAGCATGCAACAAAATCAGGGAATATGATTCTTCTTCAAGCTCCCCGTTGCAAGCCGATTCAGTTGATTATGGGTTTTCTTCAAGATCAAGGAAATGAAGTTGCATCCTCTGTCATTGTGGGTAGTGGTGATCTCGAGAGAAGGGCGTATGGCAATAAAAATAGAGATTCTTGGCCCTATGTTTGACTTTATCTTCTACTGAAAGGATTCTTGGTTTTAGGAGATATTCTTGCTGGTGAAAGAATCGTTCTTGGTCAGAAATTTGCCTTTGGACTGAGCATGATTGTTTGATGACACATTTTGGTATGAATTTGACTACGAAAGGCCAGTGGGGACTACTTAGGAATTAATAGTTGAGGTGGCATTAGGAAACGCAGCGACCAGAGACGCTATGGACACCTGCTTGTAGCTTTTGTTGCCTAATTTCTTTTCTTTGGCCCTTTTGATGGTCATTTCTTGCATTCTTGCAAGGCTTTTTGTTTCTTACATTGTAGTAGGTCAAAACATGCGAACAAGGCCCAATATTTATTCCTTACCAGAGATAAATAAGCATATACAAGAACTTCCTCTGTGAAGTCTGTCTTTGATAATCATAAGTCGAACTGATAATTGAACTCCCATAATGTACCTTGGTGCCAAAGTTGAAGAAGATTGTCGATCGGGGATTCATATGAGGAGCCAAAGCAGTCTTTAATCTCTTATTTATATTGTTCCCAATTTGGCACATTGTTTTGTAATAACCCGAATTTTTAGACTTGAGGCTAAAGAATATGCCTGAAATAAGTAAATTGCTAAGCCCAGTTTAGTAGGATCCCAAATGTCGATTAAGGGTTAATGACTCACAAAGTGGATGCAATTATTGATAAATAACCCTTTTGGAGAATCCGATGTGATTCGAGATTTGAATGTGATTCATATGTGTTGTGAGCAGCGCCGAAATCCTATATTTGAGTTTAATTATGGATTAACATTTAAATTGCCTTAAAATAGAGGGGATGGCGTATTGTGGAAGAAAAGGAATGATATGGTGTGTTTGGTGGTAATTCAAGAGGAGTTGCAGTAATTCGAGGCAAAACGGTAAAGTTACCGACCAATTGGTCAGTTACCGAAGAGGAAACTCATTGGTAACTTCAAGATCAACGGTTAGGATTGATTTATGCAAGAGATCAAGGGGTGGAATCAAGTGTATGTGTGTGTATGTAAGCTCATAGAAGGTGAGCAAGATGTTGACATATGGCACTTTGTGGACCCTTGGATCTTGGTTAAAGGTTCAACTCATTTTCTCTCCTCTCTTCCCTTTTAGGTCGACCAATGGTTTCTTTTCTTCAAAAATCTGATTCTCTTCTTCATCTTCATCTCTCTCTCTCTCTTCTTATCTCCATTTTCACAAGCTTGGGGGAGGAAAAAGAAAGAAACAAGGTGAGTTTTAACTTGGTAAATGGCCTCTAATGCTTAAATCCTTTTCATTAATCTTGATCATGTTGATGAGAGCTTCATCTCTATGGTTTTATATTCTTGAAAGGAGGTGTTTGATCTCTTAGGGAAAAGTGGAAAGATGAAGAATCAAAGAATTGGTTTGGGAAAGTGGAAGAGATGAGTATTTGGAGCCATTTGATCTAAGTTTTGTGAATTGTGGATGGGTTTTGTGAATTGTGAATTTTTGCCCTAATTTTTTGGTAATTTCTAAATGCATGAATTGTCATGTGTTTTGAGGTGGAATTGGTGTTTTATTATGTTATATGTTCATTGGAATTGGTTTGAATTGGTTTGGAACTTTGGAAAGTAAAGAATTGCAATGTGAGTTTGAATTGTGACTTGTGTTGACATGTTGTGATTATTGGTGAAACATGTCAATGGAATGTGAATTTGGTTTATTTGGTATTTTCAATGGATTCCTAGTGAAATTTTGTGTGAGAATGATGTTTGATATGAAAATTGGACCATTGGAAGCAAGTGTGCAAAATCTGGAAATCTATCTATTGAAACTCTGTTCTGAGCAGTCTGTTTTTATGGACGTTTTGATTGGGCAAATGGTGTCTAAAAATTATGAAACTCCAGTCTTGAATTTCACATGTTAAGCTTCAAAATGGACATTTAAGTTCTATCATTTTGTTTTGAGAGCTGGGAGTTATAGTTGTCTAAAGTTTGAGGTCGAAACTGGGTTTAATTCTAGAGCAGTATGGATATTTGTGTAATTTTTTATTTCTATGGTTCTGGACAGCCTTGATTCATATTTTTCCTATGAATAGGACTCAAATATCTTTCATTTTGCTTTGGTATCACCTCATTTTGATTTTTTTGGAATTAATTATGAATTTTTGAAGTTTCCTTGGCTACAGTAGAAAATCTTGGCTCCAACGCAAAAGTCTCTGTGTGCCTTTTGGCCGCAGCCAGAAATTCTTGGTTGCAGCCAAAAACCCTCTATGTGCATTTCGACTGCAGCCAGAGGATTCTTGGCTGCAACAACCACCATTTTCAGAATTTTGTGATTTTGAATGGTGATTTCCAACCTAGTACGTCCCAATGATTTAGGCTTTCAATAAGCTTATTATAGCAACTTAAAAGGTGTGAATGATAACCAACTTTAAGTATTGTGGAAGTAAGGATTTGGATTAGAGATTGACCCTATGTCCTTGATTTGGTTATAGGGTTTGATATTCTCTCAGATCGCGAGTAGCCAATGCTGGAGCTTACGTGGAAAGAATAAGTGTAGGGAACTTACCTCTCCTGCATGTATATGATATTTGTGTTGGTATTGATGCATGTTATTGCTTTATTTGATTATGTGAAACATGTATAAATGATTTGAAGCTATGTTTCAATTTATGCTATGGCCATATGTATGTTGTTTGAAGCATTGAGCTTACAGGTTTGTCATTGTGTGTAAGCATGAGTTATGCAAGCATGTCATGCATTAAACATCTATCTTGCATGCATATTAGTAATATTTACCTACTGAGATTCTCTTGAATCTCACCCTTCCCTACCAACATTTTAGACAGGGTAGGTGGATCGAGGATGGAGCAAGCAACCAAGGGCCACGAGGCCTTCCGTTTGAATTATTTAAGTTTCATAGTTGGTTATCATTGTAGTTGGGATTATGTATATTTGGATATGCATTTGAGATGATATTGTGTAATCCCCGTTTGAGGAATTGTAAAGGGCAAATGTGCCCTATGAATCCTATGTAAAGGTATGAACCCAGGAGTTGCTGGGATGATATTGTTGTGCACTCTGATATTTGTATAAATGTGATATTTCGTGTGACGTAATTGTATACAAAACGTGAATGCGAGACCAGGTGAAATGGATTTTAAACGATATTTGTTAAAACCCTTTTTGAAAAGTATGGAATTTTAAATGAGATTTGTTTATTATTAGTTTCTATTTCATTTTAATCATGTATTTCGCATATAATTATGGTGGGGGTTACATGTTTCCCCAGCATTGTTCCTTCGCCATATGCCATCAGAACGTGTCGTCATCAAGGTGAATACTCGTAACCTTTACCTTTGATTCTTCTGGAGTTGCGTCTAATTCAAAGTACCTTTCACATCAAAGAAGCTATGCGATGACGTCCCCATTGAAGAATCTTGGAAACTCTATCTTAGTGTATTAGAATAGCCGCTGATGGCCATGATCGTTGGGGCGATGAACATGATGCCTATTGCGTTCTTGATTGGTTATCGCCTCCCAAATGTGTTCAATGTCATTTGCCAATACCTAGACAAGATTGGTGTTCCCATCAACACGTTCTTACAAGGAATCTACTGTGTCCAGGCACCCTTTGATAAGTTGGAACCGATCGTCCATGGCATGGGTAAGTACCATAAACAGTTTCTTGAATTGGATGAGAATTGAGGGATGAAAGCGTAGAAGAGAACAGTCGAGGAGGGACTGCTATAATACCACTATTATAGATTAATCAAGAAAGAGAAAGAGAGTGAGAAAAGAAACAGAAGAGAGGAGAGAATCTGAAACTCAGAAATATTATTGAAGACAAATCAAAATGATCAATAGTTCTCATAAGAGGCATAAGAGGTATTTATAGTATCCCCTCTCACTTAACTACCGCCGCTTATTCTTATCCCTATAGTAACTAATGGCTCTATTTACTAACTTATGGCCTAACTAGCCGTTAAACCTTATTTATATATTACATAACATACCGTTACATAAAAAGGCAAATGTAACACCTTACTTCTTATTTCCACATTTTCAAAGTGCTTACGCGCAATTCGGTGAGCAACACAGAAATAATGTAAATATACTGATATATTGATACAAGGTACTTGATTACATCACAGTTTTCCCCTCATGGTTTGTTAATATATACACTATTTTGTCTAAAAATATCAAAGTAAACTAATAATAACTAACAACTCTGTTGTCTTAACCCAAACACCACAGTTGTCGATAACTACAACCATGCCTTCAAAGTCGATTTATGCTACTGCAAACTTTACACATTTATGGAAAGGGTGAGATTCGAGAGAATCTCAATAGTAACAAGCTATCATCATATAAAATATAAAAAATTAAATATGTCATGCTTCATATTATGCAACAAATTAATAACAATAGCACGGCATGTATACTTGAGTTAGGGGCTCAATCCCCCACTACCCATAAACCTCGGTTGGGTTCTTACTCAACAACCAGTAAGTGTGCCTCCACACACAAATTTAAATGTGCCTCCACATACAAATTGCCCTCCTCAACAATACCATGTTTATTAATTCACAAAAGATGGCATACACAAATATAAAAATATTGGCATAGTGTATGATGGATAGAGTTACTACCTTAAACCCCTTTTTGTTTGTAGATCGTTCCTTGAATTTTGTTCTGATGGCTCGTCTATCAATCCTGTCCTAAAATTCCAAATGTTCAAGAATTAGGTTAGTACACATTAATGTATCACTTTAGACTCTTCCAAATCACTTTTGTTGGTTATATTAGTTTAAAACTACATAATTATCAAAATGCCCTTAGGGACCCGATCTAAGTCCCTTTTTACCCGGTCCGACTATATTTTTTCATAAATTTTAATCCCTGTTATTCCTATACAGTTTTGCGTGTATAATCCATTTTTTACCTCAGTTTTCACAAAATCACTGCCAAATGACAATTTTGCCCTTGACAACCCCTACTTAGGGTTTTAAGGGTACTTTAGTCATTTCACTTTCTAGGGCTTTTATCACAATGTGATCAATATCAATCCTACCCAAGTTTTCCTCTTGAACACTATGGAACCATCAGATTAATAAAATTCTAGCCCTAAACCCTCTAACTAGATTTGGCCAAAACTTATGCTTAAAAAGGGGAAATGTGATTTTTTTGATATTCAACACCTAAAGCTTGCTCTTTTTCACTCCTAACCATTTCTTAAACCATTTAAACACTTATTAGATATGACTTGAGGAAATTTGAGTAGCATAACCCCTTAGGGTTTCCTCTTTCCAAATTTACAAAATCAACAAGCAAGCCACAAACCAAGCCAAGAACCACAACAACAACATCATTACACCAAAGGAATTGAAGTTCTTAAAGTTACCTCTTGATTCTTGGACTTTCACTCACTCTCTCTCTCTCTTCAACCTTGAAGATTTTCTTGCTACACATTATTATTCATAAAGATCGAGAACTTTGATAAGCTATTACATAAGTTAAGAGGCTTAAACACTTGAAAGTACAAGCCTTACCTTTGATATTTCTTCCTTGAGCTCCTTCTTCTCTCAGTTTCTTAAGCTTCTCTCTCTCTCTCTCTCTCTCTCTCTGTGTTCTTAGGCTTTAAATGGGGAAGGAAAAGATGAAGACCACCAAGTGTTAAAATATCTTCATCCTCTTTCCTTAATTAAATATTAGCTTACTTGATTTATGACATAAGCATGTGTACTCAAGTTTATCTCTTGCCAATTGTGTCATAACTTCTATTACATGTGAATTAATTTTTCCTTCCCTTTCATTGGACCATAAAAAACATCTCAAGCTCCTTCATAAACCCAATTTGGGCTTCATTCCATTAAGCTAACCACATGTACAAGTTTATATTATTTTATGCTTAATTAATATGTGCTCTTACTTTACTCAATTAATATTTAATCCCTTAGCTTGGATGTTGACACATGGCATATTTATTGTCCAAGTAATTATTTTTCCTTGTCCTTTAATATTTTGGCAGCACATATCCACGAATAAAGGGAAAATATGGGTTCTTACTTTACATAATTGCCATTACATTTTTTTCCCCAAGTTCGTAATAGTTGACAATTCTGGCAGATTTTCTGACCAAACTTTGAAAATTCATAACTTTATTTGTAAAAATTGAATTGAAGTGATTCCAAAGGCTATGAAACCTTTATTGAGTCTAGTTTCAAGGAAAAATATAGCTTTTAGCCAATTTAAAGCTCATAATTCCCAAAAAATCATTAAACGTTCCATGTTCCAGATTTGGTTCCAAAAACATGATCTAACTTTGAAAAATCATATCCCTTAGTATAAAGTCCAAAACTTACCCATTACCAATAAAATTAAAACCTAAGATGTCTACTTTCATCCTGTAAAATTTCACAATTTTTGGACATCATTTGCCTATTTAAAAATAAGCTATAAGAAGACTGCCATGCTGGAAAAAAAATACATTGGCAGCAAATCCTCTTACTAAATTAGGGCTTAGCAATTTACTTGATTTAGTCTTATTCTCAAGCCTCTAATCCTAAACTTCAGGATATTACAAGTAGAGACACCGTGATGTCGAACCATAAAGTAGAGCTACCGGGATGATGACTCTAAAAGGTGGTGCATTGTAATGAGTCCCACATCGGATGGGTTTCTTAGAAGAAGGGTTTATTTGACCTAGTGTATCGCCATGGGTTGCTCCAGCACTATGTGTTGAAAGAAAGATAGAATAAGGGAATTAAGAAAGAACAGGCTCAACGGTATAAAGGAAAGCAACTCTTGCTCTCATATCTTATGTAATGGTTCTGCATGTATGTATTTACAATCACATGTATTCTGTTCATGAATATATGGAATTGTTATGAATGTAAAGTATGTTACAAATGTAAAGTATGTTATGAATGTTAGTGTGTTATGAATGTTTTGAAATGCCCTAAGACCTAGTGGGCAATATGTCCTTAGGCAGGTAGTGTTATGTTATGAAATGTCCTAAGACGTAGTAGGCAGTATGCCCTTAGGCTGGTAATTGTTAAGTTATGAAATGGTTTGTTTAGCATTCTTAGTGAACATTACAAAAGTATATGAAGGGTTTGAATAGTAGGAGGTAGAGCCTAGAATGAATTCAGAATACCTTGTAGGTTGTGTGCCCTTAGATCATTAGTCTCGATTTATCTTCAGTAAAGATGATAAACTGAATGTTTTAAGGTCGTAAGACCTGAGGGACGTGATGTCCTTGGCCAACAGAATGTTATGTATTTAAGAATGGTGACTAGTGGAGGGTCGAGGCAGTAAGTTCCAAAGTACTTGTAAGCATAGGGGATTCCCTGGGCAGTATAACCTGGTGTGCAAGATTGTTTGGGGTAGCGTCCTTAGGCTGTAAGATCCTACATGCTCGTTATGTTGTAATGGACTTGTGTATCCAGAGAACCTAAGACCTAGTAGACCAGTATGTCCTTAAGCTGGCATATGTATTCAGAATTGTGTCAGGTATAATTGACCCAAGGAATGGGGACAGAGACCCTCAGCTGTATGATCTTATATGGCAGTTGTTTATGCTGCACACTGATTATTGAATGTCCTTACGATGAATACAAATGTTGAATGCTATCTAAGATTTATGTTAAGGATATGATGATGGTTGGGTTGTATGGTTTGTGTGCCTACACATGAAAGAGATAGATTGAGTAAAAAAAAGTGTTTCCCCATAGTGTAGATGATTCTATACGATGTTCAAGTTTTGAGGACAAAATTTATTGAACTGGGGGATAATTGTAATATCCTAAATTTTGGGATTAGAGGCTTTAGAATAAACCTAAATCAAGTAGACTATTAAGCCCTGATTTAGTAGGAGTCCCAGGAATGAGGATTTGTTGCCAGTGCATTTTTCCTACGTAGTAGTCTGGTTGTGTGACATATTTGAATAGGCAAATGATATTTATTGCCTATGATATTTTCCAGTATGAAAGTGCCTTATCAAGCTTTAACTTGATAGGTCATATAGGTTATTTAGAGCTGTACACAAAGAGTTATGTATTTTTGAAGTTAGTCCAGTGATACCAACGATTTTCAGTGGCAGTGTCCAAAAACAATAATTCTGGGAATTGTGAGCTTTCAGTTGGCTAAAGGCTATATTTTTTCTTGAAAATATACTTAATAAGGGTCACATAGCCTTTAAAATCACACTAACTAGATCTCTATAAATAAAAATATGAATTTTTAAAGTTTGATGAAAATTCTGCCCAGTTTTCCAGTATGTGTGAAATTGAGAAGGTAATGGAAAAAATGTATGGGCAAAATAATCATTTGGCTAGATTTAATCCAAATCCCATAATTTTCCCTTTCTCATGTGCTCTTGGACGTCCAAAAGAGAAGCAAGAAGGTAAATGGATAATTGAAATACTCATGCCAAAAGTTCAAGCATTTTACACTAAGTAAACATGAGGTTGAAAAGTCAATAATAGTTGCTAAACATAAAGGAAGCAAGAAGAGAACCTTGGTCAACATTCTACCTCCCATGTGGTGATGAAAATAGAGAGAAAAACATGAGAAAATATAAAGAAGAGAGAAGGAAGGTGGATAGTGAAAATTCTTAAGTTCTAAAGCCAATTTCACCTTTGATTCAGCGTTTCCAGCTTCCGAAGTCTTCTCTAATGTTGCTCTACTTGACGAGAGATTTCTTTCAATGATTGTGGATTCTTGATCAGAGGTGTTTGGGGCCTTCTACCCAGGGAAAGTGCTGCCAAAATCAAGAACCGGTTGTAGAATTGAGTAGAGGTACATATAAGCTTCGATTTGAATTGATTGATTTGCAGTTTTGTTGAGCTTTGACCATTTCTTGGGCTACCCTATGATTTCATCCAAGCTATGATTTTAGGGCTATATTTTGTTTTAATCATGAAAATGATCATCTATGAGGATTAGTGATGATATTACACTAGTTTGATAGTAAAATTGCAAAATTGTTGATTGTTGGGTTGTAGTTTCTGGGAGGCAGTCTATTTGTTATGACATTTTGATTAGTCAAACCTGTCCAAATGCTATAAAACTTTCCAAGATTAAAGTTGACATTCTGGACTTTAATTTAATAGATATTATAAGCAATTTGAAATAGTGGATTGAAAGTTATGGATTTTTGAAGTTGTGCCCTGTTTCTGGACTTGATTCTGGAACATTATGGGAATTTATGTTATTCTATAATTGTGTGATTGTAGATGTGGTGGTACATATTTTTCTTGTATAGAGGACTTAAAGAGATTTCTATAGAACTTTGAACTACTCCAATTTAATGTTTTTAGATTTAGTTATGATTTTTAGAAGTTGAGCTAAGACCAGAGGATTCTAAGCCGCGGCCAGAAGAATTGCTTGGCCATGGCCTAAAAGCTTCTGGCCTGTTCTTGGCTATGGCCAAAATGTTTCTGACCATTTCTTGGCTGCGGCCAATACCCAATTTCCATATTTTATATTTTTGAAAGGCAGTGACTGATCTAGCTCTCCATGACCCTTTTAAGCATTTGTTTGAGCTTCTAATTGCTATTTAAAGGACTCAAATAATAACCAACCCAAGTACTTTGGAGTTATTAAAGAATTGGAATAGGTAATAACTTGTCATCCTTACTTCTAATTTATAGGATTTAATATCTCTCCAAAGCGCAAGAAATCAGTGCAAGAACAAGACCAGAAAGATTAAAGTAGTGACTCTTTCTCTAATATCATGTATAATGCTTTGTATGTATATTCATATCATGAATTGTTATGAATGTTAAGAATGTCAAGAAAGTTATGAATGTTATGATTGTCGAGTTATCAATGTTATGATTGTCAAGAATGTTATGACTGTTATGTGATGATTGTTTACATGTTCTATAAAGTTATATATCATATAACTAAATTGTTACTACTGAGATTCATATGAATCTCACTCTTTCCAATGACTAACCTATAACAAGGGCAAGTAGGTAAACAAAGACTACTAGAGCATGTAGATAAAGGCTTAGGACTTTTGTTGATTGTCAAATTTTGACGGATTGTATATAACTTACATGATTTGTATATATAAAAGTACACTAAAAGACTAGTACTCCTAGCAATGGAAGACGTATCATTTATATATATACCTGAATATTAGCCATAACCGTGGTAAAGGAGCTAAGAATTGATGATTGGTAATGAAGTTGTGAATCACTGAATGATACTTCCACAAGATTTTGAAAATTATTCTAAGAAACCCACTCAACTATAGGTCCAAGTCTTGTCTTGAAGTTGGGAATTGAAAGAGTTCTTATAAATGAATAGCGATCAGTAGTTTGAATGCACTACGTAAAACTCATCAGATGACCATAAAGGTAAGGGTGTTACAAAAAGCCTCTATAAGACAAATTAAATTCAATGCAGAAGAATGTGATATATGCCTGATCATATTGTTAGATCCCATATGTTTTGATGATAACAAAGATTGGGTCAATAATATGAAAGGATTTAATAATAAACAAGTGGATTTGAACAAAGTAGCATAGCATCACTTGGAGTCAACACTGGAAGTAATCAACATCACTTGGAGTCAGTACTGGAAGTGATCAACAATTTTTAAGAAGGCTTACTTGAGTAGCCACTTGACTAACAGAAGCCATTACTCGAGTAGCCACTCAAGTAAGCAAGCAAAATTTCATCCAGTGAGGCACTGCCAAATTTTGAACGACATTACTCGAGGGACCACTCGGGTAATCTGTAAAGTTATATAGACCATTACTCGAGTAGCCACTCGAGTAACCAGATTTTCACAGGCATCACTCGAGTAGCCACTCGAGTAATAAGGTCCAAAATCTTCCAGTGACTCTCGGCCAAGAAATGTAGCCCATCACTCCAGTAGCCACTCTAGTAAGCAATGAGAAAATAGCATTACTCGAGGGACAATTCAAGTAATCTGCAGAGTTATATGAAGTGTCACTCGAGTAGCTACTCGAGTAACCAGATAGTAAACTCTCTGCCAAGAATTTGATGTCATTACTCGAGGGAGTAATCGAGTAATCTGCCGGGTTATTTGAAAGCCAATCAAGGGATCACTCCAGTAACGTGTGAAGAAAAATGAAGCCCACTCGAGTAGCCACTCGAGTAAGTAGTTTACCACAGTGATCACCTGAGTAACCATTGAAGGTAAAGACATGCCCACTCGAGTAATCAGGTATTTTCAAGGTTTATAATTTATCACTCAATGTCTTACCCGAGTAATTCTTCATGAAAAATGTTGATTTGCTCACTGCCATATTTTTGACATGTTTACTCGAGGGACCACTCGAATAACAAGCTTGATCACTCGAGTAGCCACTTGAGTAAGACAGTCCAAAAATTATATTTTCTATCGAACATCTATTGATCTGTTATCTATATGATTAAATCTTCATTGTATTAGTATTCTAAGTACATTTGCAGAGAAACAATAAAAGAGTATGACAGATTTGTGAAGTCAATTAAAAGTCCGAACGTTCACCTAACGCTATCTACCGCCAACGGATAGTTTTCAAATACGAAGAATAGTCAACCGTTGCTGCGCGACTCTAACAGACAAGTTTGAAATTGCTTCCAAAGGACACTACAACTCATCTATATATATGGAGCATTCAAAGAGAAGAAAAGAAGCAGAAAAGAAGCATTCACATATCGATCAATACACGTAGTGCTTTGTTTTCATATACTCATTCATTTGTACTTCAGTGAATATATATTTGCTCTGTGAGAGAGTTTTTCATTACAAACGCAATATTTGTTATAGAGACAACTTAAGGTAGTGGAACCTTGAGTTGGGGATTTGATTGCAACGTGTAAGGGGGAGCGAGTGTCCAAGTGTAGGAACTTACTGTGTACTGAGGTGCCAAGAACCCACTGAATCTTGGAGAATATAGTGAAAACTCATAGAAACGCTCTGAGGACTAGACGTAAGTCAAAGTAGTTGTGGTCGAACCAGTATAACTCCCGGTGTATACTTCGGTGATATTTCTCCTTGCTTTTAACTATTTTAATATTTCGTAGATTTCCTTATACGTGACAAAATTTTTGGAATCACCCAATTCACCCCCCTCTTGGGTGAAACGCTTGAACTAACACATATACCCCAGTGAATTGTAACCCAAGAATCAAGTGATAGCTGAATTGATTCCCTAGGTAATTAAATTGAATTGAATGAATTGAGGTACTAGAATGACTTGAATGAATTGAGGTTTTCTGGAGGTTGCTAGTTGTTAATCCAGTATAGGGAAAGCTCTTGATCATAGAATATTCCCTTAGAAAGAATGAATGAGAAAGTTGTTCCTTGATGGGATATCGTGATAGGAAGTTGAGAAAGGGAATTAAGGAAGAACGGGCTCAATGATATAAAGGAAAGCAACTCATGCTCTTGTATCTTATGTGACGGTTTGGCACATATGTAAATACCGTTGAGTATATTTGTTTCATGAATATATGGTGGGCAATTAGAGCCAAAAAGCATTTAGAATTAGAAAGGCGGAAGCCCACAGACATAAGACCAAGAATTGTCGGGCATTGTCCCGAAGAGGTTGCAAAGCCTAAGAATTATGGGCATTATCTTAGAAATGGCTGAAGGGCAAGAATAATAACTGCTGGAAGGCTGGAATAGAAGGGACTGTGTGTCCTAAGAATTTCCCAATTGACTGCGTGTCTTGTAAATAAATATGAATGCTTGAGAATGAATGGTTTGTTTTGCATGCTTCATGAACATTACATATGAGTACGAATGGCCTGAGTAGCAAGGGTTGGAGCCTGGAATGTATACAGAATGAATGACCTTCTAGAATAGTTGTCTAGTTCTTGAGTATCTGTGAAAATTGAATTTTGAACTAACTAATGACTAGCTATTTTTGTGAATTGTATGAACTGAATATAAACATATTTTTTTTTCAAGAATTAATTTTTCATCAACTTGTAGTGGTCATTTTTGAACTATGTTGTCTCAAAAGAAGGGATCCTCAGAGGAACCCAGAATAGTGGGAGCAGTATAGAACTGGAAGAGGCCATAAACTATTGTAGAAATACTCAGTTTGCTAGGTTTTGCCATAGGAATTTTGAATTTTTCTTGAATCGCTTTGCTACTCACTTGAGAGAAAGAAAAAAAATTGAAAGAAAGAATTTCTTAAGTGGGATGATGTCTACTAGGGGATTTCATAGAGCTGTAGGAGAGGTTGAAACTCGCACAGTAATGAATATTGCCAATCCTAGAATGTGACCTGTGTGTAGTTTGCAAAGAATGAATAAGGCAACATGTAACCCCCTACCTTGAAAGCCATTAATACAATTCAAAAATGTGTTATGAAATAAATGGGAGATCAAAGGATACTTTAAAACTCATTAAATAATTCCAACTTCAAGATTGGATTCGGTCCTGTGATAAAGTGGGCTTTCAAAAACTTTTCAAAACCTATTTATTATGGTCTCACTTCCACTTTTTGAATTTTTTTAGCCTATTCAGTTCTATTCAGAGTACATAACAAAATTTCCTGACGGATTTTCATGTTTCAATCATTCACTAAAAGGGTCTATAGGGCATGTTCGCCCGTTTCAGTTCCCATACTGGGGATTACATACAACTTCAAAAGTTTTCATCATATACAATATATACATTCATCCCAAAAACTGATAACCGACACAAAATTCTAGTCTCCTAACCGGGAGCAATAGCTGCCCTTCATTAACTGCTTCTTCTTCGAATTGCTTGCCCTGGCTATAGGTTAGTCATTGGAAAGAGTGAGATTCGTATGAATCTCAGTTGTAACATTTCACTCATATGATATGTAATTAACAAAGCATGTAAGTAATTATCACAAAGCAGCATTCACAACAACATTCACATTCATGACCTTCGTCATAATTCGTGACATTCATGATAGCTTTTACAGCTGTATACATATTCGTGACATTTGTCACATTCACAACAGTTGTATATACATTTGTGACATTTGTCACATTCACGACAGCTTTCAAAGTTATATACACATTTGACATAATTCAATAATAAGTACAAGCATTCAAAACAATACATATGATATAAGAGAAAGAGTCACTACCTTATTCTTTCTGTTTGTGCTCAGGCACAGGTTTCTCACGCTTGGGGTAGATGTCAACTCCTATCAATCAGAATTAAGGGTGACAAGTTATTCCCTATTCCAATTCTTAAATAACTACAAAACACTTGGGGTTCATTATCATTTGAATCCCTTAGGTGGCTATGAGAAGCTCAAATAAAAGCCTAAAAGGATTAGGAAGAGCTAGACCCATTACCGCTGTTCAAAAATGTAAGGTATTGAAATTAGGGGTTGGCTGCGGCCAAGAAATAGCTAGAAACATTTTAGTTGCAGCCAAAAGCCTTTGTCGTGGCTAAAAATATATCAAAAGCTTTTGGGTTGCGGCCAAGAAAATTCTTGTTTCTTGTCTGTAACATCCTGGATTTTAATTAAGGGATTATAACTTCAAATGATGTAATTAATGTTAATTAAGCATATTTGAAGTATATGTTGTGTGTTATGATATAAAGACCATTAGTGATGATTTAATGAGTATTGTACTAATCAGGGGTAAAACGGTAAATTTACCAACCGTCTGGTTAGCTACTAATGAGAAAACCCCCTTAGTAATCAAAATCAATGGTTGAGATTGAAAGATAAAAGGGGTGGAATCAAGTGTGGAAGAGTTTATGTGAAATCATGGAGGGAGTAATGGGAGGATGCCAAGTGGCTAAATAGGAGCCATTGGATGAGTCAAATATTCCTCTCCTCACTCTCTTTCTTCAACTCGTTGGTATGCATGGGGAAAAGAGAAGCAAATGATCATCATCTTCACCAACTCATTTCTCTCTCCCTTTCCTCCATTTCCGGCGAACCAAGCAAGAAAGAGAAAGCAAGGGTTTGAATTTTGTGAAGGTAAATGACTTCACAAGCTTAAACACTTCTTATTAATATTGTACAAGTGATCAAGAGCTTTCTTTCCATGTTTTCAGACTTGTGATTGGTGGTGTGTGGCAAATTGAGGGAAATTGAAAGTTGGGGAATCCAAGTTCTGAATTCAGCAAGTTGAAGAGGTAGGTTTGTAATGCATTTTTATATATATGTTAAGACGTTTGCTTAATCAATGAGAAATCTGGAAATTAGACCTAATTATGATGTTAAATGAGGGGTAGGTTTTGATGAGAGTGTCACTGTTCATTTGGTCAGTTTTGACATTTGGGAGTGATTAGAAATTGATTGGAAGTTGAATAAGGGAAGTTGTTAGAAGGAGGTTTTGAGTGGTTTGATGATTTAGAGTGAGAATGTGTTGATTGAGTTGAATTTGGGTTGTTTTTGGTTGCCAATGGGTTCCTTGTGTTGAAATGAGTGAGAATGAGTCTTGACACAAGTTTAAGAACCATTGGAGTTCATTTGGTGAAGTTTGGAAAAGTATACCAGTTGCTGCGTTCTGGTTTCTGGTGTGATTTCTGGAGTGAGAGAAGAACTCACTCGAGCACAGGATGAACGTGCTCGAGTGAGCATGTTTGTGCTCGAGTGAGGGTGCATAAATGCGCTGGGGGTGAGCGTTTCAGGTGTTCACTTGAGAGTGATTGCCAAGAGTGCGCCTGGCACTCGCGAGCATTGGGGGATCACTCGCGAGCACTGGGGTCGTGCTCGAGTGAATCTGTTGCCTGGGAGTTGGGGTGCTCTCGGACAGACACTCGCTGCCTTGTGCTTGCGAGCACTGAGGGTCAGTGCTCGAGCACAGGCACTTGTGCTCAAGTGAAGGTGGAAGAAGATGTTGAGAGGTACTCTCGGGTTGTCACTCGCAGGCCTCACTTTTGTGGTGCTCGAGTGTGCTCGGGGTCTCTGCTCGAGCACAGCCTTTTGTGCTCGAGTGAGAGTGTGAAAATGTAGTGAAGTTTGCTCTCGGGCAAGCACTCGCGGGAGGTCACTCGCATGTGTGCTCGAGTGAGAGCGAGAGTCATGCTCGAGCACAGCCCCTTGTGCTCGAGTGAGGGGACCCAGAAATTAGTGTTTAGCTTTCCAAAGAAGGATCTTTAGGGATAGTTATCCCAACCCTTTAGGCATATGAATAGGCACTTAATGGCCATCTAAAGAGTCCAAATGAATACCAACTTAGAGTGTTATTGAAGTAAGAACTTGGAAAAGGAAATTAACCAAATGTCCCTATTTTGATTATAGGATTTGATATCTGCTATCCTCGTGAGCCCACTGTGCCCAGAGACATCAGGAAGGGATCAGGTAGTGACTTTTCTTTCGTACCATTTATGATGCATTGTATGTGTGTATGATCAGTGATTTGTGATGAATTCGGATATTTCGACTGATGCGGATATGTGGTAGCACCGTCAGTCCAATAGTCCCTGAGTAGCTAACAACGGTTCGGGTGAAGACTGTGTGTCTTCCCGGCGGAGAAAGGGGATGAGGATGAGGTGTGATATATGTGATATGTGAGCCGAAAGGCTGATTTGTGAGCCGAAAGGCTGATTTGTGAGCCGAAACGCTATTTGTGAGGCCGACGGGCCATTTGTGAAGCCGAATAGCTTATGAGCTATAAGGCTATATGTATGCACTGCCACGCCAATAGTCCCTGAGTAGCTAACAACGGTTCGGGTGAAGACTGTGTGTCTTCCCGGCGGAGAAAGGGGATGAGGGTGGAGTGTGATATGTGTTGCTGCTGCGGTACATTGATTGCTTACATGCTATGTGCTTGTATGTGGTATAATTGCTTAGTTACTACTGGGATTCTTTTGAATCTCATTCTTTCCTTTGAACTAACATTTCAGACAGGGCGAGTGGCTCCAAGGAAAAGCGCGTGACCCGGAGCGGGTAGAGTTTCGTAGGGACATTTATTTTGGAAATGTTGGTTAGACTGTTTGGATAGGGATTACTGTATATTGTTGGGTTGTAAATAGTTTAAATACTTTAACCTGTAATCCCTTTAGCAGAGCTTGGAACTATATATATGTAGTTGAACCCGGGGTTTGCCGGGATTTTGGTTATACACTCTGTCATACGTAAATGTAGTTAAACTGCACAGGTGATTATATTCGATAATCGAACTTGAGACCGAAAGAGGAATGAAGTTTTGAAAATTTCATAACGTCCCTACTATTAAAGGGAATTTCAAATGAGTTTTAAACTAATCGACGGTCTCTAATCTAATTTAATTACCAAACATCGAATTATAATTACGTGATTAAAGGCAGGGTGTTACATTGTCTGTACTTCCAAAAATTATAACTAAACCTACAAAACTTGAAATGGAGTGATTCTAAGTCCTACTTGAATATTTTTAAGTCTTCTATACAGGAAAAATATGAACCACTAGCATCTACCACCACAAAAATACAGACTTCAATGAACTTCCATACTATTCTAGAATAACTTCCAATTTCAACTTCAAACTTTGGAAATACATAACTTCCAGAACACAAATCAAAATCATACCCATTTGATGTTATTTTAAAGCTTGGCATGTTTGATCTTAGACTAGAAAATTTTAAAATTTTTAGACACCATTTACTCATTCAAAACTGTCATTCAAACTAGCTACCCTGCACAAAGTTTTTGTTGACAAAACTTCCAATTTTTCAAAATAAGTTTCCAATGGTTCAAAATTCACAGCCAATACTACTCCCTACACAATTTTTCACATAAAATCCAATGGAAACATCAAAATAATCAAATTCCCATTCCTTTCATAAGTTATATTTTGGACAAAATTAAACACAAATTGCCAAAATTTCCACACTTTTTATTCAGGTCTCAAATCAATTCCATTATCCAAACTATAACACAAGACACCATTATCATAAATAAAACACCATGAACTCTCTAAAACACTATATACATGAACATAGGGCAAATTTCCATAAGCTAAAGCTCTCAACCAATAGTACAATATACATGTCAAGAGGTTGCTTTTGCTCACCTCTTCCTCTTCCTCTAGTCGGTTCTTTGATTCTCCAACCTTTAGTTTTTCTTGAGCACACAAAAACCCTCCTCTTGAAAATCTAAAACTATATGAATGAAGCTATCATCAAGAGGAACAAGGTTAAAAAAGAGGTTTTGAGCAACAGGGGCAATCTACAAGGTCAAATCTCAAGTAGAAATCTCACCTTCACCTTAATTCTTCTTTCTCTTTCCTCTTCTTTCTTGGACGCCTATGAGAGCTGAAGAGAGAAAGTATGAGATGATGAATGATTAGTTTTTCAACTCCCTCCATGCCCTTAGCTGACCTTACAGAAGATAGAAGGAAGAAAAGAGTGTTTGAAACTTTGACCTTAATCTAATGGTGCCAAGTGCAAGATCTTGTAAGTTCTCCTTAATGCTTGTAACCATATGATTATTCTAGCTAATTCCATTATCCATTTAGTCATACCTCTTACTCTTTTAGGTGATAGTCAATTTCTTCTTCAATTGCTGACTAATTGGCCAGTAAATTTTTTTCTTCTTGTGTCGCCCCTGACTATTGCAATTCATATTGGATTACCACTTAACATATTATTTAACCCCTTTTTTCCTCCTCCATGTGCCATTCCCCTCATTTTTAATTCAATTTTGGCTTTGTCACCATAATTGAGCTTAAACATTGGGCTTGGGTACTTTCTACTGCTAATTCAGGTTATAATTCACATTGTATTCTCTGAAAGTATTTGTCTAACATTAATTATATTCTCTTTTAGAGTCATGAGCCCTTATACATATGTTGGGGCATTACACAACCTATGTGGTCTGCAGAGAATTACGACTCATAAGGTGTACAGTGAAGTGACTAGTATGGTTTGCAAAGGAAAAAGAAAGAAAGAAAGGATTGGGAAACGTCATGGTGAATCAAGACGGAATGGTGTCGGGTGCCTCTCAACAGTTGAAACTTCACTAGGTGAATTACCCCACTTATGAACTGGGTTGGCAGCGATCATGTTTTCTTTGAAAATGTAATAGTACTATTATGTATATTGCAATTGTGAAAATGTACTGTGACTACAAGAATTTTGAACATTTGAAAAGTCAAAAAGTAGAATATGAGACAACATAGATGAATAGAAAAGTAGTGACGCAATTGTCGTAGCTTTAAACTGTAAAGCGATACAGTTGACGTTCATGATGATATAGGAACAGAACTAATAGAAGTGTCTAGAAATCTGAACTGATAAAGTCATATAGTACTTACCAGCTACCATGCTAGTCAATAGGAATGTAGTCTGAGAGCTTAGATTGAAAAAGCTCAAACACAGAATGGACGAGTAAGGTCTATAAGAATAGAATTGAATAAGAAAACCTCCAAAATTGAGGTGTTTGCTAGAATCTGAGGAATTGAGAATTTGGAGTGTACTCTAGACTTGGAGATAACCTCAAGAACTTGAAGTGTTAAGAAAACCTCTAGAATTTGAGGTATCAGTAGAATGTAGAAAGAAAGAAATTAAACCCTCGTTACAGTGGTCCTTTTGAATTATTATTAAGAATCAGACCGGTAGCAAATTTTGAAGATAAAATTTATTGAACATGGGGTGAATTGTAATATCTTGAATTTTAGGCCTAGAGACTTGAGGATAAGCCTATATCTGGCAGACGACTAATCCCAATTCGGGAAGAGTCCCAAGAATGTCGAGTAATAGAAAGACTTGAGGGTACTATGTGATCTAACCCTACCAAGCAGAGGGCCCAGTACCCGTAGGTAATAGGATCAAAGTGTTGTTGCATATGTACACATGATCGATATATGGTGCCATTGGGTTGGTAGAAGACGCCACCTATCTATGTCATAAGGTAAAGGACAGATTATTAGAGTAAAATAGGCTAGTGTAGGTATGCACAGGGCATTTTCAGGGCAGACATGTGTACAATACGTTTTTGGGAATAGACACTGGTATATGGCGCCATGTGGGGTCTACACATATACTCTGACCTGGCATCATTTGGCGGGCCTCAGTATTCATGAAGCAACCTCGAGTAGGTCCTAAGTAGAATCCTGAGTATGCACCGATAAAAGCAACTTTATTAAAGTAACTTTAATAAAGTTAGCAATGATAACTCATGATGGAATAACTTTGTGTTGGCTAGTTAAGAGTATGACATGTGTCCCTTAATGATGACAACGTACAAACCTACTTTTATGTTGGCCAAATGACAAGGTGACAAGTGTCCCTAATCATTACACCACCATTATGCCTTTTATGGTGGCATCCTCAAAACGTGCCACCTAGCGCCTGAGTCTGGGGAATCCATCGATCCCCAGCCTTGTCAGGTACTGGACTTTCTCAAACACAGCTTCAGGAGTCTAGGAAAATTGTCAGGTCCCTTCCTTCCCCTGACCATCGTGGCACTACCTAAGAGAAAGAAAGAGAGGATGTGATGTTTGGATGACACATGGCAATCTAAGGCTTCAATCTTATGAGACTTGGCACAACAAGATGAAATCATTTTGTAAGATTATATCACAATCATCCATGCTTCTTTAAGGCCCTCAAATTTGGCCAAAGGGAGAGAGAGGGAGAAAAATATGATTTTAATCACCCAAAATAGATAGAAGAGAGAGGAAGAGTGAATAGTAACATTTCCTAAGTATTAGAGTCGATTCTGACCCCGAAACGCCATTATCGTCTTGTAAGTCCTTCAGGAAACTTCTTCTACTCATTGTAAGCTTTAATTCTATGGTATCAGATTTCTCATCTAAGGTGTTTTGTGTCAGTTAGTCAGCCGGAGTGCCATCAGAATACCAAACCACTATCAGAAAAGCGAAGAGGTAAGCCTCGGCTTCTTTTTTAACTGATTACTTTGTGTTTCCGTTGAGTTCTTATTGACTCTTGAGCCACCCTTAAGTTTTAGACAATGGGAATTTTTGAAGCTAGATGATGTTTTTAATCATGTACAAGGTGATATATGATGCTTATTGATGTATTAGACTTGTTGGTGGTCAAAAACTCAAACTTGATTTTTGTTATTTTTTGGAGCAGTTTCGGTCAGCGGCAAATCTAGGAGGTGTTTGAATTTGGCATTTTTGAGGTTTTCATTGGATTCTACACAAAAAATTGTGTAGGAATAGACTCTGGTTATAATTTTTAACAAACTGGTTTAAAAACTTAAAAACTGGAAATTAAGTCAGCGTGTGTGACAAAGCTGCCAATATGCCTTTTTACTGGCAGATTTGTTGTGGTGAAAAGTTCACTTTCATACTTCATCTGATGATGATGATATTTTGCAGATTTGAGGTATACATAAAGATCTTTAATTTGATAGGTATTATGAAGGATTTGGATAAGTACACTAGAAGTTATGATTGTTTGAAATTAGACCATTAAAACTAGTTAGATTTTCTGGCAGCTTGGGTAAAAAGGGAAACTGGGATTTGTGCGTGATCAGTTGGCTGCTGGAAGTATTTTTCCATTAAAGTAGACTTAATGAAAGTCACATAAGACTTTGAACCACTACACTAGAATTAGTTATGGTTTTTCAAAATTAAGGGAATAATCTGCCAACTTTATGGAATAGTGCGAAAATAAGAAATCAAGGGTAATTAGAAATTAATTTGAACTTCAATGGTTAAGTAAAGCTCATAAAGTTAGTGTGAGCCCATTAAATATCCATTAGGCCTAATATGCTAACTTTAAAGTTAACCAACCAAAGTGTTTTAAATTATTAAAATTGGGATAAGTATAGGCCCAAATATAAGAGACATGTCCTAGTGGCTAAAGTAGCCCATTGGACATTCAATTGTCATGGCTCTAATAATGTGGTTATATACTAGGGCCATGAGGTGACAAAGAAGAAGCAACTTCAATAGTTAGAAGAAAAGGTACCAAAAAGGGGATTCAAAGATAAAAGGTAGTGAACTTACTTACTTGCATATATGTAATGTTTATGCTATATATTGATTTGCTATGTTGCTTTACTTGATTATGTGAAGCATGTATGAATAAATAAAGCTCTGTTTCTATTTTTGCTATGGCCATAAGTACTGTTAGATATGATTAGTTTTGATGATGTCAAATATAGATGTGAAATGATAAGAGCAAAAAGTTTATATAATGTATTTCTTTGACTAACTACTATATTTAATGTTACATTTTTGTAGATTAGTCAAGCAAAGAATGAAGAAGATTGAATTAATGAAAATGAACAAGAGGGAGAAAGAAGAAAGAAATTGAAGATAGTCAAGGAGATGCTTACTTGGGTTATGGAGAATTATTATCAAGAGGAAAATCAAGAAGAAAGATATGGAAGAAAGAAGAAATTATAAGATCTAGTGAGAATATCAAGGTTCAAGTTGTTAGAAGTGATACTGGAGGTTTCTATGATGATACCGGAGGCTTCTATGATCAAATGATGGTTGGAATAGGTTAATACGAAGCTAAGATAACTTATATGTGAGTTATGGCACTTCTAGGGGAGCTTTACTCGAGTGTGAGCTCAATACTCGAGTGCCAGAGGTGTTGCACTCGAGCATGGACGAAAAGACACTCGAGCACGGGATGAATACTCTGTTCAGCTCTATTTTATGTTCAGCCTGATAGAGATCCGGTATTTTGGTCATATCTCTCAAACCGCATATTGGATTGACCCAAAACTGGTGGCATATGAAAGAAGACTCACAACACGTAAAATTTACACCAAGATGACATTGAAAGAAGCTCAAATGAAGGAGATATGATCCGTGGAAGTTAACAGTGAAATCACCGTCACTTTTCAACACAGGTTCGGTATTTTGAGCATAACTCAGAAAAGACACATCGGATTCAGACAAGACCAGTGCCAAATGAAACTAGACTCAAAGAGCTTTCTATGGATAGGTAATGTTCTTAATTTGAACGTATATTTTAGGAGCTATGCCTTCTAGAAGTTGATGCTTGTGCAGTCTAGTGCGATAGACACTCTTTCGATCATAACTTGAAGAATACAAGGAGTTTGGAGCTGATTCTTTTTGCATTGAGATGCATATGGCAAGAGCTTTCTTATGATACATCATTAGAATCAAATAAATAAATTTTTTCTAAAGTGGCCCCACATCACTCGCGAGTGGAAAAACGCACTCTTGAAAAATGTTGTGCGAGTGATGTCCAGAAGCAGCTGAATCATGAAGAAATTTACAATACTCGAGCACTAGGAACCATACTCGAGCATCAGACTATTGTACACTTGAGCACATGCAAGTTTTGACATGAAAGTGTTAACCCGAGAAGAAGCATGTACGTGAAAACAAGAAGCGCACTCGAGCATGAATGGTTGTACTCGAGTGATGTCCAGAATTGCACTCGAGTAGATGCGAGTGTTGGATAGAAAGTGTTTGCCCGAGAGGAAGCCAGAACGTGAAATTGTACATGCACTCGAGTCAGGCTTCTTTGCACTCGAGTGAGGTCCTGACAGAAGCAACGTAGAAGTTCAGACTCTCATGGCCATCAATCCAAACGTGGTTAAATGTTATACATTCATTATGTTTTCAGTTGTTATTGTTCCTAAACATTAACTAACATATATTTCAAGTGTAAAACAGGAGATTAAATATTTGGATTGCATCTTCAAGAACAAAGGTCAAGTATGGCAAATATCTTCACTCAACGTGATGAGTCACAGAAGCCAGAAATTCATCTTTTGACCAATGATCCAACATACCCATGACTAATACTTCATCATATTAGTGATTAAGCATTTTGCAGTGTGAAACAGGAAATTTAACGGTGAGATTACATATTCAAATGAAAGATTCAAGTGTTGCAGGTGACATCATTACACACCGAATGGCAGCTACCTACCACAACAAGCAACTGACCCACCATGAGAGATTGTCTGGAAACTCAAACATATTCATCCCGCTCCACAACATGACGTACAGCTCAAAATGAATCTTCTTGCTGTTCAACGAGATGCTCCACTTTGCAACGGACATTTCATAGTAGCTTGTTTTTCAAATATGCTCAACGGTCAAAATGACTCCAACGGACGAATGCTCAAAACGGTCATCATCTTCATCAACTATAAATGAGAGAACATTCAACGTCGATGAGTAACCGAGACAATGAGCAACTACAAGAAAAATGATAGAAATATGAATCCTTTGCTTCTACCCAAACACTCTCTATTTTCCAGTTTCTATATTACTTATCATTGAGAGAGTGATTATTTGTATTGTACTTTAGTGAGTATTATATCTACTCTATGAGAGAGTCTGTAAACACTTTCAACTATATTTCTGAGTTGATCTCAAGGTAGAGGGACCTTGAGAGGGTTGATTTCCTTACGGGGAAGCTGTAGAGAGAATTGCCAGTAAGACATTCTGCTTGTAAGACTTACGAGGTGAAATCAGTAGAGAACGTTGCTGCTCATAAGACTTACAGGGGTGTAAGCAAGAGAGAACGTTGCTGCTCGTAAGACTTGCACGACTAAGCAGGAGAGGAAGATCTTCGGGATTGCTCTGCTCGTAAGACTTGCCGTAAGGAGGAGTATTTCAATAAGAGATTTGTAAAAGGTTTCACAAGTACCCGACTAAACTTGTGGGATTGTAAAGGCTTTTCTTGTGCCCGGATTAAACAAGAAAATAGTGGATTTGAAAATTTCAGGAGGAGCCTGGGGACTGGACGTAGGCCATCACAGATTGGACTGAACCAGGATAAATCACAGTTTGCATATTCTCTTCCCTAAGCTCTTATATTTCCAGCATATATTATTTAATCTAACTGTTGATTTATAAACCTTCATACTTACCGCTTTCGTTAAGATGCAAAAAGATTTTCAAAGTTCTTAAGTTTTTATTATACACCCAATTCACCCCCTTCTTAGGTGATAGCCGGCTCTAACAAGTACGTTGCACGAAACATTGAACATGCAGAATATCATTATCTGAACAAGAGCCTATGTAAGGCAAGCATATCAGGCCCTAGCATTCATCTTACATGTATTGTCTGTAATGTTTTCTACTAAGATTGCCCCGAATCTCACCCTCCCCCACCAACCATATAGGCAACTAAGCACAGAAGAGGAGTGCATAATGCTGTCCAGGAAAAAAGTTGAAATGAAGAAGAGAAGAATGATTTTCGCACTAGTCTATTATGTAAATTAATATATTTGCAATGGTTAACTGTATAACCTGCATGACGAATGAATTAATTATCCAAGCACGATAATTGAATTAGGAATGGGTAATCACATGGTAAGAACCTATTAGTTAAGAAACCTTCCGCTCATAAAAATGAACAAAGAATCACTCTAATTAAGATAATAAAGAGAATTAAGAAAAAATGAGTTATGAAGAAGTTATGAACCACTTTTTGATAGTTTTTGAAAATTTTTAAATTATTAGTAAAAACCCACTCAACTACAGATTCAAGTCTCGTCTTAAGGTTGGGAATTTAAAGAACTTTCTAAAGGAATACCGTTTAGTGGTTCGAATTCACTACATAAAACTCATCAGATCGATAATGTAACCAAGGTGTTACACAAGGTTATTTTAAAAAAAGATGTGGTGGGAAGTTATAGCACCTATGCAAGTACCATACAAGGTGCTTTTAAAAAAATTTAAGATATTTCTCTTCTTTCATTTTAAAAAAAATTAAGTCAAACTAAGGGAAGTTTTGGCTCTTCACAAGCGCCATTGCTTCCTTTACATTTTTTTAAAAAAATTTCAAACACTTATTTAAAAAACTTAAATAAAAAAGGCCTTGGAAGGTGCTTTATTGTAAAGCACCTTCCAAGGCCTATCCTTGGAAATTGCCGCGGCCTTGGGGTGGCCTTCCAAGGTCACAAGTGGCCTTGGAAGGTGCTTTATTGTAAAGCACCTTTCAAGGCCCTTTTTGTTTGAATTTTTTTTTTAAAAAAAGGTGTCTGAATTTTTTAAAAATATATAAAGAAAGTAATGGTGCTTGCAATAGCTTCCCTTAGTCTGACATTTTTTAAAAAAAATAAAAGGAAAGCAATGGCTTTTTAAAAAAAATAACGCTCCAAGGCATCACATATTTGGGTGGAATATTAGTACAAGGCCTTGGAAGGCACTTACCTGAGAAGCACCATCCAAGTTATTTACTTTTTTTAAAATAAATAATGCCAGCTATAGGCAAGCGCCATAGCTAGCACTTTATTTTATTTTTCAAAAATAAAGGCCTTGTGTGGTACTTGTTTAGGCAAGTGCCATAGAAACTTAATACTAGCTATGGCGCTTATAATAGTAAGTGCCATAGCTTTTAAATATTTTTTTTAAACAAAAAACAACTACCCATGGCGCTTCTTTAAAGAAGTGTCACAGAAGTGCACCTCTAAATCCCTCTTTTGTAGTAGTGATAGCAAGTGCTCTAGCACTCAGGTTATCACACCATATCACTGAACAGGTTCTAAAAAATAATCCAATTTCTAATAATGAAGAATTCAACCACTTAATCTCAGCAGGCCCATTAGCAAGGGACCTATATTCAGACTCGGCACTTGATCTTGAAAGCAATTTCTGTTTTCTATATGACCAAGAAATGAGAGTGTTTCCTAAGAATACACACATTCTAGCCATTGACCTTCTATGATCTAAATGACATGCCTAAGCAGCATCGGTATAAGCAAGCAAACAAGGACTGCTAAAAGGCTTAATATGCAAACCTAGACTATAAGTACCTTTAAGGTATCTAAAAATTCTATTAACAACTTGAAAATGTGCAGTTCTAGGCTAGTATAAAAATTGGCTGAGTTTATTCACTGCAAAAGGGATGTCGAGGTATTTAGTTGTAAGATATTGCAAAGAACCTATAGCTTGTCTATATTCTGTAGGATTAATCAATAATCACTTAAATTAAGCAGTCGACCAGTAACCATAAGGGTATTTATCAGGGCACAATCACTCATTCCAAATTTCTGTAGCAAATCAATAACATATTTTGCCTAACTTAAATAGATACCATGTGCATTATGATATGCTGCTAGTCCAAGAAAATAATACAGTGATCCTAGATCTTTCAAGGAAAATATCAAATTCAATTGTTTCATAAACTTATCCATATAGATAGGATTATTCCCGGTCACTAAGATATCATCAATATATATCAAGATGAAAATAGTCAAGTTATGAGTTTGGAGCATGAAAAAAGATAAATTTTGAAACTCCTAGTTTAGTAGAGTAAGCCTTAAACAATCAAACCAAGCTCTTAGAGCTTATCTCAAACCATATATAGCTTTAATTAACATACAGATATAAGTAGGTCACCTTTGATCGATGAACCCTTTTGGCTGCCTCATATAAACTTCCTCTTGCAAGAACCCACTAAGGAAGGCGTTGTTTATGTCGAGCTGCTATATCTACCATTTAAACATCCTAGCTATGGTTAAAATCACTCTTATTGTAGTAGATTTAACAGCTAGACTAAATGTTTCACTGAAATCTACTCCAGGCATTTATTGGAAGCCATTTGCCAACAACCTTGCTTTGTGCTTCAATATGGATCCACAAACTTGAAATTTCATCTTGAACACCCATTTATTGTCGATTAGCTTATGATTATTGTATGGTACTAGAAGCTAAGTACCATTCCATTGCAAAGCTTCAAACTCCTCTTTCATCGCACTCAGCCACATCGAAGACAACAAAGCCTCTCTGATAGAATTAGGTTCTGAACTCTATAGAAGAGTTTTTGAATCTTTGACATAGGGATATCTAGGCTTGCTTATCCCATCTTTGGCTGGTGTTACCATAGAGTGTTGATTAACAACCCGCTGTGGACTTATTGATGGACTTACTATCGAAGAGGAAATTGAGTCACATAGTTTAGCTGTGAAGTACTTTCACAACTCTCATTCTATGAAGAGGTACCCAACGACACATCTTGATTGGAATTTTGTTCTTTAACTAGACTCTCATCGGAGTTGATAGTTTCAGTGGTCATCAATGGCATTGGGGCTTGAATAATAAGTAGAGATGTATTAGTTCGATCCTCTTGATATTTTTCTTGATGCATAAAAACTATGACAAAAGGAAACACAGAGGAATCAAGTACCACATGTCTTGAAATAAATACCTTCCTTGATTCACTTAGACATTTATGGCCATTTTGTTGTGATGCAACACCGAGATATACACTCTTTTAGCTATGAAATTCAAACCTATAGACATTATAAGTCCTTAAGCAAGGGAAACATACACATCTGAAAGGTTAAAGATTGCCATAATATGGTTCTATTTTCATTAATTTGTACGAAGGTTTCTGATTATTCAGAACTGGTGTTGGTAGTCTATTTATCAGAAACATTGCTTGTTGAAAAGCTTCAACCCAGAAATTCAGTGGCATATCACCATAAGCTAACAAAGTCAATCCTATTTCCACAATGTAATGGTGCTTTCTTTTTGCTCTTCTATGTTGAGCTGAGGTATACAGACATGCAAGGTGAACTTTAATCCATGCTATAACCCCCTGCCTTGATAACCATAATTAAGATTCGAAAATGCATAATTTAAATGAATTAGAGACCGACGGATACGTTTTTCTTAAATTTCTTTTCTAAAATTTGTTCAACATGATCTCATATTTATCTTCTGAATCTAATTACTCTACGCAGTTCAATCACATTCATACATATCAGAGTGTGCAACAAAATCCCAGCAACCCTCGAGTTTCAGATACATCTATATACACTAAGGTTTAAAGTTTCCTGTATAGGGGATTACTCAAAATCATTCCATATATATACAGTAATCCCAAATCAAAATGGATAACCAAAAACCAACATCAAAGATCTCTAAGGAGTCCTAGTTGCTCTTGGTTGTCCGCTTCCCTTTAGAGTCACTTGCCTTGTCTGTAGGTCAGTAATGGAAAGAATGAGATTCAAAAGAATCACAATAGTAACATTCCACTCATACAATATATAAGCACACAGCATGTAAGTAAATCACAATAGCAGTAGCAGCACAAAGATATATAGCTTTCACAATAGACAACAGTACTCACGGCTGTATATATGATGCGACAGCTTTCGCTGTAATCACAATCACGACAGCTTACGCTGTTATCACAATAATGACAGCTTGCACTGTATAATGACAACTTACACTGTAAACGACAGCTATCACCAGCTGTAACAGTAGAAGCATTAGAAATCATCACAAAACAATGATACAAGACACAAACAGTGCATTACACAAAGTATAAGAGAGAGAGTCACTACCTGGTTCTTTCCGAACGTGCTCTGGCATGGTTGTTCACGATTAGGGCAAATGTCGAATCCTACAATTCCAAATGCACAATTTAGACACTTCCATAGTATTTCTAGGGGTTATATGAGTTTAGAATGAAAATTTACAAAAATGCCCCCGGGGACCAGACCCGGCCCGGCCCCACCATACCCAGCCTAGCTGCACTTTTCCCGAAATTCTAACCTGAGCTAACCTAACATATTTTCGCCCAAGGAATCCATTTTCGGACTTGGAATTATCAAATTCAATGTTAAATTACAAATTTACTCTTGGCAGCTCAACTTTAAGGGTTTAAGGGGCGTTTTCGTAATTATGTTTTTTCGACCTTTTCCGAAAAAGTGACCAACTGTAACCCCACCTAATTTTCCCTCCTGAATGCAATGGAACCATCAAATCATCGAAAATCCAACTCTAAGACCCATTTCTAGAGCTGGCTGAAATTTATGTGTTCTCCAAAGAAAATTGGGGTTTTACGATTTCGGCTCCTTAAACGTATTCATTTCTACTCCTAGCCCCTTTATTAACTATTACATTAGGTTATAACTACCATTTGAACAAAAATTAGGCAGCATAACCCTTAGACAACTCAATCTCCAAAATTTAAAGCCAACAGCAATCCGGTGAAATTTCATCGATTAAATTGCCCACAACAGCTAGAATAGTTAATATACGAAGGTTTGGAAGTTACCTCAAGCTCCCACAAGCTTTTCCCAAATATGGCTTAAACCTTAACCTAAATAACAACAGATTTTTGAGCCTCCAAACCTTAAAGAACAAAGAAGAGTAGCTTAGGGTCTGAATTATATGCGTTAGGAGCGAAATCGTCGGAGAAATCGGCTTGCTTTGTGAGATTTATTCCCTTTCTCTCTCTAAACTCTCTCAATTTTCTCTCTCTTGCTTCAGCTGAAAATGGCATGAAAATGGCTGGAGAAAGAAGGATGATGATATTTAATATCATATATTATATGATATTTAATTATTAATTTAATTTCCAACAATTTCAGATTTTTCAGAAATTCTAGTAGATTTCTGCCCAAACTTTGAATAATCATAACTAATTCTATAAAAATTGAATTGAAGTGATTCCAAAGCCTATAACCCTTATTGAGTCTAGATTCAAGTAAAATATAGACTTTTGCTATCTGGAATCACGATATTCCCAGAATCTTAATTTTTTGCATGTTGTTCCATAAAATAATCAATTTTTCTGGGCAAACTTCAAAAATTCATAACTCCCAGCTCACAAAAATAAATTACATGAATTATATGTCTATTTTGAAGCTTGACATGTTAACTTTAAGACTGGAAAGTTTCAAAATTTTTAGACACCATTTGCCTATTAAAAATGTCCTTATAAACCGACTGCCCTGCACAGAATTACACTTAACAGTTTATCAAATTTTCAACCAATGCTCCAAAATCAACAATCAAACTTATTCCCACACAATCTTTCACAAGGAAACCATTAGAATCACTAAAACAACCAAATTCCCATCACACATTCTCCAAAAGCATTTATTCAACAATAATTACATCCATTTTTGAAGTCATTAGCCCTTAATCACTTTTTGGGATATTACATTTCTCCCCCCATAAAATAAATTTCGTCCTCGAAATTTGTCACACCACTTGAGCCATAAAATCTGAATAACGCCTCCACATATCAGCTTTCGCTTCCCAGGTTGCCTCTCTCTGAGTCATTCCCTTCCAGATCATCTTCACATGCGGAATGCTTCAGTGTCTGATCCGTCGTTCTTCTCTATCAATGATATGCTCTGGCTCTACTGCATAGGTGAAGTTGTCTTATAGTTTGACTTCTTCATACTCAACAATGTGAGACGGATCCGATTAGTACTTCTTCAGTTGGGAAACGTGAAACACATCGTAGAGCCTACTCAAGTTTGGGGGTAGGGCTACTAGATAAGCAACAAGCCCAATTCTCGCAATAATCTCAAAAGGACCTATATAGCTTGATCTCAGCTTCTTTCTCTTGATAGCTCTCCCGATGCCAGTAACTGGAGATACCCTAAAAAACGCAGGATCACCAACCTCAAACTCTAGAGGTCTTCTTCTCTTGTCAGCGTAGCTTTTTTGTCGACTCTACGTTATAAGGAGCCTTTTTCAAATGATTTGAATCTATGTTGAGGTTTGATCAACAAGATCTGGCCAATAAAGCTTCATCTCAGATAACTCATTCCAACATAAAGGTGATTGGCACTTCCTCCCATACAACACTTCATATGGAGCCATCTGGATGCTCACATGATAGCTATTATTATAGGCAAACTCAGCAAGTGGAAGAAAGTAGTTCCAATTCCTTTTAAAATTGAGGACACAAGCTCATAACATATCCTCTAGTGTTTGAATAGTCCTCTCTGACTGTCCATCAGTCTGAGGATGATAGGCTGTACTAAATCTCAATTGAGTTCCTAGGGCCTCATGTAACGCCCTCTAAAATCTCGAAGTGAATCAGGGATCTTGGTCAGAAATGATATTCTTCGTTATGCCATGGAGCTTCACAGTCTCCTGTATGTAAATATCTACCAGTTTATCTGGAGAGTAACTAGCATTGATCGGTATGAAGTGTACTGACTTCGTTAACCGGTCAACAATCCTGGTGATGAACCCATGTCATGTGAGTTCTCAAAATAAAACTAGGTTTGAAAATGTAGCGTAGTAGCTCAACCTAGGTCGTTCTTGTGAGAAGATTAATTTCCAAGTTTCTAAATAGTAAAGTGATAAATACCTTAAAGTTGTGAGAAATCATTTTGAGAATTTAATTTTAAAACTATGAAGTAATCTAAGCTAAAACAATATTTTTGTATTTTTCATTTTTTAAAATAAAGCAGCAAAAGGAATTAAAATTAACACTAACAACAAGATAAATTCAAATAACTATATAATAATGAAATGGGATTCCCTTGAGTTGAGGTTTTAGTCTTCCTTGCTTGCTAATGATATGAATTCCATAATATGTTAAGATTATGGAACTAAGCTACCACTAGCTCCATACTTGCAATAATCATTTAATTCATTCTACCGAAGTAATTAAATGACTACCACCAATTAATTGTGACTCAAGGAAATGAATAATTAACTTCCAATTCTAAATTGTAATTACCATTACAACAATTCAAAATATACAGTTTAATCATTTAAATTCACTCAACTGAGTCGGAATAAACAATTCAACCTACTCCTAATATGAATCATACAAAGCCTAATTAATCAACTCCTAGCTCAACCATCAAGTTTATTCACTTGGCATAGAACAATCTAGATCACAATTACATACTTAACCAAGCTACATAATTATGAACTAGAAAGAGAGCTTAAAGGAATTCCATTGAAGTTAAGAAGCTCAAACCATTACCTAACTCAAGAAAATCACCAAATTTTAGCTACTTATGGAAGAGGAGATAAAACTTGATGGAAGGAAAGGAGAATAGCCATGGAAATAAGATGCAACAGCCACCTTCACGTATTCAATTCTACACACAAAAGCTACGCCTCCTTCCATTAAGTCAACTCTCTCATGCCCTTCTTTCCATTATTTCGACTCCTTCCCTTTTCCCTTTCACATTCGGTGCTCTCCTCTCCTCCTCCTTATTTCTATTGCTACAACATATATTCACAGCCGCCATGCTCTCCTTCTATCATTCGCACTACTTCTTTCCCTTTTCTCACGTGGTCCCCCATTTTCACGTCATCCCTCTCTTAATTCTTTTACTTCCATTGCTTCCCTTTCAGCCGACACCTTCCTTTCTTCATTTCTTCCCTCATGGTCTAGCCTCTTTCTTTTGGGTCAGCCTTCTTTTCTCACCGACCTTTTAATTCAGTCCACCTCCTCTTCACATCAACTTGCTTCTTTTCCTTCAATTACTCCTGATAAGTAAAATATTTGCATATTTATTTTCCCTTATATGATGATTTTATGGATGATATTTGCATTTAAAATAATAAATTTGGGTGTGATTGATAAATAAATACTGTTTTTGGAATAAACAGCATTTAAAAAAATGAAAATAAAAAAAAATAAAATAAAGGAAAGTACTGTAGCAGCTGACAGAACACTGTAGAAGCTTCCAGAACATTGTAGCAACCGCAAGGCACTGTAACAGACGCCAGAACACTGTAGTAGTACTGTAGCGCATGTTTTTTCCCCTATAAATAGAGATCAAGGCCAAGCTCAGAGGAGGAGGAGAGGAAGAGAAGCAGAGGTTTCCTTCTCCGATAAGGAGAGGTCCTTCTCTGACCGGGAGAGATCTTTCTCTAACATTTCTGAATTCATTGTAATAATTTTTAGATTTAATTTAAAAAAAAGGTAAAAAAAATTCATCTTGTTCAAGTGCTTTGTAATGATCTTAAGAAGTATATAAGTTTTAAGTATGGATCAATTGAATTTAGAGATTTTATAGCATGAATGAACAACTGATTGTTGCAATTGGTGATGAATTTTGACATTGAATGAACTGAGTTTAAAAATTCCTAGCCGTGAGCTTCTGAGCCTATAATGATTATTTCTCTTGTGTGTGATATTCACCTATTAAGTTGTCACTCTAGAACTTGCTTTAAATCTGGTTGAAATTACATCTCACATGTACATTCAAAAATGATAAAGACATTCATTTTCTTTAGCCAGAGCCAAATAGCCAACCTTGCAATTATACTCCTGATAAGCCCCTTTGAGCCTAATTGACTATTTCTTTGCTTTCAATCTATTAACATGTGTTTTAATGATATATCAAGTGCTTTTACCTTATTCAGAAGATTAGTGGAGCATTTGAAACTTTTATGAAATGGGCTTTTGACAAAGTGTGGGGGTGTATCTATCATCAACTTTACAGTTGCACTTCAATAAAAAAATAGAAGAAAAAAATAAAAGAAAAAAAGAAAAAAAATGTTAAGTGTTTGAATTGTGGGTTGTTGTGATGAGATAAATTTACAAGTAGCCCATTTCTCAATTGCTCTATTTCTTTAGCCTTTCATATCATTCCTTTACCTTAACCCCATTACAACCCTTAATAAGTCCTTTTGATTTGAATTATGCATGTGAATTAGGTAGTGGAGATTGAGATTTTTAGCAAGCCTATGGTAGTGCAATTTTTTTCGGTTGAATTTGAGCGAAACACTTACCCTTGAACACTTAAGAGATTGAGAAAATGAGTTACAATTACGAACTCGGTTTATTCATTCTCAATTGAAGTTACCAATTTATATTTTCGTTGATTCATTAATACTATGATATCTTTATTTTTCAATTGTGTTCTTACTTATAACCTGACACTTCTGATTTTGTTGGAAGCACTTATTATTTACTTCTTGTCCGAGGACATCCAAGAGTTAAGTGTGGGGGAATTTGATAAGTAAAATATTTGCATATTTATTTTCCCTTATATGATGATTTTATGGACGATATTTGTGTTTAATATAATAAATTTGGGTGTGATTGATAAATAAATATTGTTTTTGGAATAAACAGCATTTTTAAAAAAATAAAATAAAATAAAAAATAAAAAAAGGAAAGTACTGTAGTAGCCGCCCGGACACTGTAGTAGCCGCCAGAATATTGTAGCAGCCGCAAGGCACTGTAGCAGGCGCCAGAACACTGTAGAAGCTTCCAGAACACTGTAGCAATACTGTAGCACACATTTTTTCCCCTATAAATAGAGATCAAGGCGAAGCTCAGGGGAGGAGGAGAGGAAGAGAAGAAGAAGTTTCCTTCTCCGACAGGGAGAGGTCCTTCTCTGACTGGGAGAGATCTTTCTCTAACATTTCTGAATTCATTATATTAGTTTTTAGATTTAATTTCATGCATTGCATGCCTCCATCTTGGAAGGCTTAGGATTGTATTACTTTTTGCATGCCTCCATCTTAGAAGGCTTAGGATTGTATTACACTTTGCATACCGCCTACATGGAAGGTTTACCTCCTAAATGGACGGCTAGATTTCTTCATTTTTCATGCATCTTTTGGTTGTATATTTATGTTTGAGAATTTAATATTCAAGTTTATACAGTATTTCTGAGGATTTCATTCTAGCTTTATATAATGTCAATTTATTTTGGTTTTGTTTTTAATTTCATCATGTGCTAAATTTTCACTTTCCTAGGGTGATGATGTAGCTTACTAATGACGGATTGAATCCTAACTTATTAAATCTAGTTTGAATTTTATCCTTCATGATTGAGTTTTAATTATTATTCTTAATGCTTTTGATTGAATGGTCATCTTTTGAATGATTTCAATATGCATGTTGAGACCGGAAGGAGATACATGTGTGTAGACTCTATAATTAAAACCATGACTTGCATTGAAATAGGAATATATTCATATGAGTTGTGTAGTCTTACTGAGTTCCATACATCTTAATGCATAATTAATTGCTTAAATTCATATAGGAATATATTGGATTAGCAATTGATTATAGAATTGCTTGACCTTGGAAGAGGCTAGTAATTAAATTAAGGAAACTCGACTATCAGTCATGTGGAATAAATTGGGTTAGAATAGATAAGTGATTCAATCCGGAATTTGTTAAGTGAAATCTAATCTCTAGGGCTTTTTCTCGTATTGGCTTTCATATCATTTGCATTCATATTTAATTGTCTTTCTTTTATTTTGTACTCTCAATCACCAACTAATCGACCGACTAAATAGAGTTAAAATTGCTCATTTTGGTACTTAGTAATCAATCCTCGTGGGAACGATACTCTACTTACTTCTATATTACTTAATTACGACAGTGTACACTTGCACTATTTAATTGATCGTCTGTACACATATCAACTCCCATTGGTCCAGCCCATGCTTCACATCAATTCTATAATGCCTCACGTCTTGATCTTTTCTTCAATCTTTAATTATTTCCATGTTCCAACTCTACATGTCTCCTCCTTCATTTCCTTTTTGTCCCTTAATCCCAGATGTTTAATTTGGTCAAGTCCTCTATTCTTCATTCAACTCAACTTGGTCAAACTGCTTCTTTTCATTCAACAATTATTCCCAATGCCACTTCCTTCTTCAATTCATCTAGATTAAATAAGTTGTGCCATATCATCACCTATAAAATTAAATTCACAAAGGTAATATCTTTTACTCACAATTAAAGAATAATGGGAATAACAAATATTAATTAAAAATATAACAATTTAACCACTTTAATTCTTAAATTATTCTTTCACTAAAATCTCACATTAATACTTGATTATGCCCAACATATTCAATTATATCCCACAAAAGCCTAAGATTAATTAATAAAAATATATAAATGTATCTGCGACTACATTTGCCTTACCTGGATGATATTTGATTTCTAGGTTGTAGTCTTTCAGCAACTACATTCAATGACGTTTTCTCATATTCAATTCTTTCTGGTCGTACAAATACTTGAGACTTTTATGGTCGTACAAATTCTTTCTGGATCAAACCAAGAATCACACAGGGTTCCAGTTAGAGAAGAAAGGGATCTTCAATACTGGGTTTCAAGATTCTGCAAGCACTTACCTTCGGTGTTTAGAGGGAGGTTTGATCCCCAAGCAGCCGAAGACTGGTTGAACTGGTTGGAGAAAATTTTTGAGGTTTTTGAATGCTCGAATGAGGTGAAGGCTCGCCTGGCTATATACAAGCTTGAGGGAGATGTAGATCGTTGGTGGCGGAATAGCACCTTACAATATGGAATCGCAATATGCCCTAGACCTGGAAATTGTTCCAATAATAGTTCAATGAAAAATATTTTCCCAAGTCAGTGCAGCTCAAGAAAGAGACCGAGTTTTTGTCCATCAAGAAGGGTGATTTGGAGACCTTCGACGATTATCCGTCTCGTTTCATTCGGCTATCCAGGTATTCCTCTTATCTACAAAAAATGGATGATGAGGAATGGAGCTCGGATATACTGATACGTGGGTTGAGGCAGGAATTGAGGAAAAGGTTAGCCACCCACTGATTTACTGAATTCAATAAGGCGGTCGAGGAATGCAGAATCACTGAGAACAATTTGAGAGATTTATATCCGGCTAAGGCTGCTGGTCTTCCCAGAAGTGGAAGGGCCAAGGGTTTTCTATATCCAAGGGTACTAGTAAGAAACCCTATCAGTCCGGGAGTCATGAATAGCATAGAGCTCATACATTATGGATATGCCTTCATTGTAACCAACTACATCATGGCAAGACATGTGAGGGTTTAGTTGTAATATCCCAAAAAGCAATTAAGGGCTAATGACTTCAAAAGTTATTGTAATTATTGTTGAATAAACACTTTTGGAGAATGTGTTATGGGAATTTAGTTGTTTTAATGATTCCAATGGCTTCCTTGTGAAAATTCATGTGGGTAGAGTGTTTATTGTGAAATTGGAACCATTGGGAACAATTGTGTAAAAGTTGGAAATTCTGTCTATTGAAACTCTATATAGGGCAGTCGATTTTTATGGACATTTTAAATAGGCAAATGGTATCTAAAAAATATGAAATTTTCCAGTCTTAAATTTCACATGCCAAACTTCAAAATGGCGATATAATTTGTGTCATTTCAATTTGTGAACTAAGAGTTATGATTTTCCAAAGTTTGGGATGGAAACTGGAATCTGTTTTGGAGCAATATGGACTTTTGTGCAATTTTGTACTTTTGAGGTTATGAGCTGCAGTGATCCATATTTTTCCAATAAATAGGACTTAAATAGCTTTCTATTGGCTTTGGGATCTCCCCATATTTATTTTTCTAGAATTAGTTGAGTTTTCAAAGTTTGGGCAGAAATCTACCAGAATTTTGTAAAAATCTGAAATTGATGGAAATTTAGTAAATAATTAGAAAATAATATTATATCATATTAAATCATCATCCAAATCGTCCATCAGCCCAAAACCGTGCCATTCAGCTGCAACAAGAGAGAGAAGGAGAAGAGAACTTGTACGGTAAGTCGATTTGTTCAGTAAATCCTTACCTAATGCGTATAACTCCCCTCCTAAGCTATTCTTCTATGTTCTTCAAGGTTTGTGGAGCACAAATTTGGGTGTTCTAAGGCTAGGGTTTTCAACCACCTTGATAAAAAGCTAGTGGGAGCTTGAGGTAACTTCCAAACTTCGTATATTACTTATTCTGGTTGCTATGTGCAATTTAATTTGTGAAATTTTGCCGGATTGCCATTGGTTTTAAAGTTTGGAAATGATATGGCCTAGGGGTTATACTGCCCAAATTGGGTCTTAATGTTAGTTGTAACCTAATGTAATGGTTAATAAAGTGATTAGGAGAACACATCTGCGAAGCCGAACCGAAAAACCCCAAGTTTTCTCGGGGAACTGAGAATTTCAGCCAAGGCTAGTTTGGAGGGGTAAGATTTGGATTTTCAATGATTTGATGGTTCCATTGAGTTCAGGAGTGAAAATTAGGTGGGGTTACAGTTGGTCACTTTTTCGAAAAAGGCCGAAAAAGAATAATTACGAAAACGCCCTTGAAACCCTTAAAGTAGGGCTACCAAGGGTAAATTTGTAATTTGACATTGAATTTGATAATTCCGAGTCTAAAAATGGACTCCTTGGGGGGAAATATGTTAGGATAGCCCATATTAGAATTTCAGAAAAAGTGCAACCAGACCCGTGGGCATTTTTGTAAATTTTCATTATAGACTCATATAACCCCAAGAAACACTATGGAAGTGTCTAAATGGTGCATTTGGAATTGTAGGATTCAATATTTTCCCTGTTCGTGATCCACGTGCGCTAGAGCACAATCAGAAAGAACAAGGTAGTGACTCTTTTCCCTTATACTATATGTGATACATGGTATGTTTGTTTGATCATTGTTTGTGAGTTTATTACCTACGGCCCATCGGTGTTGACGGTGGGAGGATCGTACCTTCAGGGCGGTGGAATATGGGGGATGAGACTCTGTGAAAGCCGTAAGGCTATATGTGAAAGCCGAAAGGCTATTTGTGAAACCTTCACCCGCGGCCCATCAGTGTTGACGGTGGGAGGACCGTGCCTTCGGGGCGGTGGAATACGGGGGATGAGATTATGTGATTATGTGCATATGTGGTAGCCTGCGTGCTGTGCTTTATGCTGTGATGCTGCTTGATGATTTTCTTGCATGCTTTGTGATTACATGTGGTATGAGTGATTTGTTACTACTGGGATTCTTTTGAATCTCATTCTTTCCATTTACTAACCTTCAGATAGGGCAAGTGGCTCCAAGGGAAAAGAGACGACCAAGGTCGGATATGGCTCCTTAGGGAGATTTATATATTGATGTTGGTTATCATTTTTGTTGGGAGATCACTGTATATCTTATAAATGTTATTTTGGAGACATGGTGTAATCCCCTAATGGGAATTTACAAACCTTTAGTTTATGTATGAAACCCGGGGGTTGCTGGGATTTTGTTGTACACTCTGATATGTAAATGTGATGTAACTGAACAGGGTAATTGTAACCCCCTGCCGTAATTATATCTGAAATACGCATTTAAAGTGAAATAGAGACCAATAAGAAACAAATAACAATTTATAAACCCATCTACCAGACGGGATTTTCACAATTACCTTTCGAAATTATTTATAAACTTGGTCTCATAATCACTTTTCGAATACAATTACTACGCGGAATATCACATTCATAATAAATCAGAGTACACAAAAATAATCCTGGCAATCCCGGTTTCCATATATTAACTCAAGCCTTATAGGGCACATTCGCCCATACAAGCCCTCATATGGGGATTACACAAATATTTCTCATACATATACAAATATCCAACAACTCATTTCAAATACATAACCAAATATACTCATCCAAATACAAATATCCCATCTGGGATGATAACCAACCACCCAAATGACAACCCAAAGGAAGTCCTCTTCGCCCTTGGCTGCTTACTCCATCATCGATCTACTACCCTGTCTGAAAGGTTAGTAGGGGAGGGTGAGATTCTAGAGAATCTCAGTAGGATAACAATATCAATATGCATGTATGATAGATGTTTAATGCATGACATGCTTGCACCACACAACTCATGATAACACAATGACAATTTGCAAGCTCAATGCTTCGAACAATATACCTATGGCCATAGCATAAATTGAAACATAGCTTCAAATTACACATAATTATGCAAAGCTAAGACATGCACCAACACAGTAACACATATATCAAATACAAGCAGAAGAGATATGTTCCCTACACTCTTTCCACGTAAGCTCCAGCTCCGGCTGCTCACGACCAGGGCGAACACCGAACCACGACCAGGGCGAATATCAAACCCTATAACCAAACAAGGACATAGGGTTAAATCCCTTTTCCAATTCCTTAACTCTCAAACACTTAAGTTGGTTATCATTCATGACCTTTAGGAGGCTAATTAAAGCCCAAACATATGCCTAAAGGCTTGGGAAACACTTGACCAAAGATCACCTTTCAAAAACACATAACACTGATTTTTGGGGGTGGGCCGCGGCCCACAATCCTTGGGCTGCGGCCCAAGGCTGTCCAGAGACGCGCAGAAACATTTGGGCTGCGGCCCAACATCCTTGGGCCGCGGCCCAATAAAATCCAGTTTCTGGCTGAACTTCCAAAAATCATAACTAATTCCAAAAAAATCGAAATGAGGTGATCCCAAAGCCAAATGAAAGCTATTCAAGTCCTCTACACAAGAAAAATATTGGATTTTACTAGAAATCACCACAAAAGTACAGAATTCCCAAATATTCAAGACTGTCCCAAAACAGAATCCATTTTCGACCTCAAAGTTTGGACAGCTATAACTCCCAGTTCCCAAAACGAAATGGCACAAGTTATATGTCCATTTTGAAGCTTGGGATGTGAAATTCAAGACTGGAAAGTTTCAGAATTTTATAACATCATTTTTTTATTAAAAACGGCAACACAAACAGACTGCCCAGACAGAATTCTCACTGGACAGAATTTCCAGTTTTGCAACCATTGTGTCCAATCCAATTCAAACCAATTCCAATGATTAAATACCACAACATGACACCATTTTCAACACAAAACAACATCAAATTCCACCATTCACATTCCACACGAAAATACCATAAAATCAGGGCAAAATTCACAAATCACAATACTTAACCAAAAGTCACAAGACTTAGATCAACATGAAGCAAATGCTCACCTCTTCCTCTTTCCCAAACCAATTTCTTGATTCTTCATCTTTCCAATTTTGCTCAAGCAACAAAACACCTCCTCTCACAAATCTAAAACCATAGAGATGAAGCTCTCATCACTATGAACAACTTTATAGAAGATGAATTGAGCATTAGAGGACAAGAAGCCAACCAAAATCTCACCTTTTCTTTTCTCTTCCTTCCCTTAGCTTTGGACGTTCATGGAGGACAAGAGAGAGATGAGAATGATTAGATGATGAAGCAAGTCAGTTTTTTGGCCACTAAAACTGACCTAAAAGGGAAGAGAGGAGAGAGGGAAGAGTTTGACATCTTGACCCAATCCAAAGGTCCATATTTTGCCACTTGTCTCAATCTTGTTCCATCAACCATGAGCTCACATGCACACACATACACATGATTCCGCCCTTTGATCTCTACACAAATCAATCTCAACCATTGATCTTGAAGTTACCAGTGAGTTTCCTCTTCGGTAACTGACCAATCGGTCGGTAACTTTACTGTTTTGCCCCTGATTACGGTAATTCACTTGGAATCACCATCAAAATCATTTTCTCATTCATTTTCTTTAACAATGCGCCCTCCCCTTTATTTTAAGTCAATTTAGAGGTTAATCCATAATTGAAATCAAATATAGGGTTTTGGCGCTGCTCACAGCACATACGAATCACATCGGGCGCCAACTCACACCATAATCTCCAAAAGGGTTCATTTATCACTATTGACATCCACTTTTGGAGTCATTAACCCTTAATCACCATTTAGGATCTTGCTAAACCGGGGCTTAGCAATCCACTTATTTCAGGCTTATTCTCTAGCCTCAAGTCTCAGAATTCGGGGTATTACAGTAATTATATTCGAGTTGTGGAATTTGAGACCAGGGTAAGGCAGAAATTTTGAAAATATTTGTGAAAACCCTTTCGTAAGGAAGGGATTGTAAATGAGTTTGATTATTATTGGTCTCTATTTCATTTTAAAATACGTATTTCGAATCATAATTACGAAGGGGGTTACATTAGTGATATGTTTTAACTGCAAGCAGCTTGTGCATATTTCAAGTGAATGCAAACGGCCCCAACCAGAGCAAAGACCGGGGACTCAGGGGAGAGTATTCACTATGACACACGAGGAAGCTCGGAAGTCCCCTGATCTGATTCAAGGTAATATAGTTCTCAATGGTAACCCGTTACAAGCATTATTTGATTCGGGTACAAGTCACTCTTTCATTGCTTATGATTATGTGAAACACCGGGGCATGCATGTGCATAAGTTGCCATTTGATCTGATTATCTTGACCCTGATGGGTGTCAAAGTCTTGACCACTGAAGCTTGTTTAAATTGCGTTATAACTGTGGGGGCACCAATCCATTGTGGATTTGATTTGTCTGCCCTTTATCAATTAGAAGTCATTTTGGGTTTTGATTGGTTAACGGCAAATAATGTGTTGCTTGATTGTGGAAACAAGAGGATAGTGTATCCTGCTTCTCAAAGTGTTGAGGATGTGAATGCCAGTATGAATTTCCTCTCGATGGCTAAATCTGAGAAGTACTTGGAGAAGGGTTGTCAGGGGTATATGGTGTTCTTTTATGTACAAGGAGAGACCAAAGAAACTTTGAGTAGTATACCCATGATATAAGAATTCCCTGAGGTATTTCCGAATGATCTTAGCGGATTGCCTCCTGAACGAGAAGTTCAATTTCCAATCGAGATTGAGCTTGGAGATGCTTCTATATCAAAGGCCCCATACCGCATGGCCCCAAATGAAATGGCGGAATTGAAGAAGCAAATTGAAGACTTGCTTGAGAAAAGGTTCATTAGACCTAGTGTGTCATAGTGGGGAGCTCCAGTGTTATTCGTTAAAAAGAACGACGAAAGTCTATGTCTGTGTGTTGATATAATTATCTTCTACATTGACTAACTACTATATTTAATGTTGCATATTTTGTACATTAGTCATAAACCTGATTGTGGGTTGATGTTATAATGCCTCATATGTGGAGAATGATCTTCAAGAAGAAAATCAAGAGACAAGGGATTGAAGAAAGAAGGCATTGCAAGAACTAATAGGAATATCGCGCAAAGATTGAAGATATTCAAGAAGATATCTAGTTGGTTTATAAAGAACGATCATCAATTCAAGAAGATATCTAGTTGGGTTATGAAGAATGATCATCAAGTGGAAAAACAAGAAGAAAGAGATTGAAGAAAGAAGAAGAAAGAGATTGAAGAAGGAAGAACTTGCAAGATCACATGATAATATCAAGATCCAAGCTATTAGAAGTGATATCGGAGGTTTCTATGGTCAAACGAAAGTTGGAATGGGTCAATACAAAGCTAAAATGATGTATACGAAAGTTATGGTGCCTCTGGGGATGATTACTCTAGTAATCACTCGAGTAATAGGGCACTGCCTCATTTTGGAGGTGATTACTGGAGTAGCTACTCGAGTAATCTTCCAGGTTACTTGATAAATCACTTGAGGCAGCACTTGAAGTAATGGGCACTCTGTTTTCGCGCGGCAGAACAGAGGTTCGGTATTTTGATGATATCTCTCCAACCACATGTCAGATCGAACTGAAACCGGTGGCATATGAAACTAGACTTCCAACACGAACTTTTGACACCAAGATCACATTCAAAGGAGTTCATTTGAGAGCGATATAAGCTTTGAAAGTTGACACATGAATCAGCATCATATTCCTGGACAGCTTTGGTATTTTGGACATAACTTCCAAACTACACATCAGATTGCAACGACACTGGTACCATATCAAAGTAGACTCAAAGAGCTTTCCATGGATATATAATTTGTCACATTTGAAGCTATATCTTAAAAGCTATAACTTCTAGAAGTTGCTGCTAGTAATGGCTCGTGAGTTCAAAAATGGTCTAAGAATAGTAGATACTCTTTGGATCATAACTTTATGTACACAACGAGTTTGGAGCTGATTCTTGTTGCGTTGGAATGTAAACGATGAGAGCTTTCTGATGATATATAATTTGCCATATTTTGAGTCAAAATCAAGAATTCACTTGAAGGCACCACTCGAGTAATGTTGTAGGAATTGTACCAGCGAGACCAAGCAGAAACTTAGAGGAAGTTACTCAAGGCGCCACTCGAGTAATATGCAAAGTTATATGGAACCTTACTCGAGTAACCACTCGAGTAACATGGAAAGATATGTGACCAATTACCCGAGTAGCCAATCCAGTAAAAACATGAGAAGAGAGCATTACTCGAGTAACCACTCGAGTAACTAGTTGATAACAAAAGACTTTACTCGAGTGAGTACTCGAGTAACTAGGTAAAAGACTTCCAGTTGCTCTTGGCCTGCCAATGTTACTCGAGTAACCATGTAGATCACTTGCAGTTGCTCTCGGCCTGCCAATATTACTCGAGGAGCCACTCGAGTAAAGCACTGTGATAAGCAAAACTTGAAGAGTTATTTAGAAGAGAACTTCAAGTCACTACCCGAGTATGTAGAGTTATTTAGAAGAGAACTTCAAGTTACTACCCGAGTATGCAGAGTTATTTAGAAGAGAACTTCAAGTTACTACCTGAGTATGCAGAGTTATTTAGAAGAGAACTTCAAGTCACTACCCGAGTAAGCTATGCAGAAAATAGAAGGCCACTCGAGTAGCCACTCAAGTAACCTGTGAAGAAACTTGATGTCCACTCGAGTGAGCACTCGAGTAATGCTTCCCAGGAAAACAGAACAACGTCCCGAAGATTCTGGAAATCAATAGAATGATCATATAACTCATTCTTCTTACTTCTAATCACTCTAACACTTCATTGTATTAGTGTTTAATGTATTTCTCTAGGAATACAATAAAGATATGATGTGAAGAGTCAAAAGGTGAATTTAAGAAAGCAGAGCGTCAACGTTATAACAGCTAGTTTTCAAATTAAAGAAGCCACACTCCAACGGATATATTGAAATGCTCAAATGGTCATCAACCTTTATCAACTATAAATAGAAGAGCATTCAGAGTTCAGAACCACCAACGAGAACACAACAACGCAAACATGCTTATATTATGAATCATCCACTCCGACCCAACTACTCTATGTTCTTATCTATTTTCTACATCATGTATATTTGAGAGAGAGATCATTTACATTGTACTTCAGTATTCATCTATTCACTTCTGAGAGAGAAGATTGATTGTAATCTTTCATCATCAAAGTTGTATCCTTATGGTGTGTAAGGAGAAGTAACTCAGTTGTAACCTTACGGTGTGTAAGGGGGAGTAACTCAGTACGAGAATTGTAAAGGCTTCACAAGTGCCCGAATTAAACTTGTGAGATTGTAGTGGTTCTCAAGTACCCAGTTAAACTTAAGGAAGATAGTAGATTGAAAATCTCAGGAGGAGCCTGGGGACTAGACGTAGGTCATCGTGGATTGGACCGAACCAGGATAAATCACAGTTTGCATATTCTCTTCCTTAAGCTCTTATACTGCTATTATATATCATTTAAATATCTAACTGTGATTTATGATTCATTACTTTTATATTTATTGCTTCCTCTAAAATGCGAAAAGATTTTCAAAGTTCTTAAATTTTTATCTTACACCCAATTCACCCCCCCTCTTGGGTGTCAGCCAGTTCTAACATTAACATATGATGCCACTTAAGAAAATCTAACTATTGTTCAGATACAACTGCCATTAAAGCTCTCGGTTGTACATTAAGCTTGTTTTCCACCAGTGGATACATTTTTTCCTTAGGAATCCCCTATAGTAGCATATTTCATGTTGCCTTGTCCTTCACATCACAGCTTTGATTAGTAAAATTGATAGCAATTGGATTATCATGAATCAATTTGTTAACACTCAAAAGGTTTTTAGTTTTCAATGGAACATAAAGAATACCCTTAAGATGTAAATTAGGTGACTGATTGCAAAATAAGGTAGCTAAACCAACACCTAAAATAGGTCTTTTCTCACCAGTGCATATAGTAAGATATGACTTACCAACTGGAGTGATTTGTTTGAGCTACTCAGAGTATGGAGTTATGTGGTAATTTACTCCACTATCCATATACCAAGTTGGGTATGCAATAGAGTAAGGTGTAGCATAGTATGCTTGTGGTGTATAACCTGAATAATCACTCCGAACATGATAATAACAGGTTGCAATAATATGACCAGCTAATTGACAATGAATGCAAAAGGGTCTTCCATTGTCACGGCCATTGTGCCCACTACAAAAACAGCCTCCTCCTTTAAAGTTTCATGAGTTTTGCCAACCTCGAGTATTGACTGAGTTATGACAATGATTGCCACTGGAGACATCATTTTGTTAAATAGTAGCAACATTTTTTGATGGTTGAATGCTCAGAGACACAAAATGATCTAACTGACTCATATGCATTTTGAAAGCAAGCAAGGCAGCCTAGGCTTCTACCCATGTTAAATCCAGTTTATTCACTAATTTCACTACTATTGCATTATATTCTGCGTCAAGGCCATTTAATGTATGAAGTATAAGATCATCAGTGGTTACTAGTGAACTAGCTAAAGCAAGCTCATCAACAAGACTCTTCTTCTTATTCAGATACTCATCCATCTTTATTGCATTTTTCTTGGTGTTGTAAAGCTCATTTTTCACAACCATTACTCAAGCTTTAGTCGAAGCACAAGTTAAATCTCAAGCGCCATTCCATATATCTTTAGTAATATGGCAGTGTAACAGTTGTGCCCCTACATCTTACGCCATTGTGTTCCTTAACCAACCAACGAGCATTCGATCAATAGAAAACTAGACAGAGTAAGCAGGATTTGCTTAATTTTCTACACCATCATGAAGAAACTTTGGTAGAGCACTTGTTGTGCCATCAATATTCCCTTTGAGTCGATTCCCTTCAATGAGTGGAAGAACAATGGACTCCCAAACTAGGAAATTAGTGCAATCCAACTTAATTGCAATGGTTTGACTAGATAAGCTGAAGATAGGATAAGACTTTGGTCCAGACAACAAGGAAGAGTCAATAGAAGAGGAAGAAGATGGTCGGCCATTGGTACTTTTGGCATTACTCTAATACCAAGTTAGAAAAAGAACACTCTATTGATTGAAGAATAATCCTGAGTCACCAAATGAATAGTGCTCAGGTCAAGGCTATTACTTATATTATTGAATACAAGATTCTAGAGAATGTTTATAGTTGTAGGTAAAATAACAGAACCTATGAATAGTGACACGTATACAAAATGACAGCTATAAAACATTCTGATAAATCTTGTATCTATCATAGCTAGCCCTATTGATTAGCATTGCTACTAATTACAATTAACATAGCAACTACTTATGTTCTAACACTCCATGTAATTTGAACTAAATGTGTAAATGAGTATATCACAATTAATTATCCATACTTTATTTGCATTTAGACACCAACATTAATGAGTTTGCATCTAATACCAAGGATGGATCAAGTTACGTGCATTGAAAGTACAAACTCACATGCATTTGAATAGTTGCATCATATTGTATTGGGAAAATTGTACTGAGGTCCCAAGCTACGAAATATATTACTAAAAGGTCCCTTGAAATCTCCAATTTGTATGTAAGTCTCATGAGACTTTTGGGTAATATAATCGAAATGTCAAAAGGCCCAAGTGCCCTTCGCGTTAGCTACCTCACCTGTAACGCAAGCACATGGACTTGTCAATGGAAACTATTTTTAATATTGAATAATTTTTAATCCATTTGTATGTTTAAAAATAGGGTTAAGGTGCAAATTGCCCTGGAAGTTTTTGCTTAGGAGCAATGTTGCTCTGAAAATTTTTTTCAAGTTCAATATCACTCCAGAAGTTTCAAACATAGCAATATTGCCCATACCATTAAAAAACCAATATTGATCATTAAAAAATTGATATTGACTATTAACTTTTTAACGGTAAAAGGCTATATTACTCCATTTTAATACTTCCGAGGTAATTAACATTGAACCTAAAAGAACTTTCAGGGTAACACTGCTCCTCTACAAAAACTTCTAAAGCAAATTTGCACTTTAACCCTTAAAAATTAATTAGAGGTTTTTATTTACAATGTATTATTTTAATATATACAATTAAAAAAACATTGCTTTGGTTAAAGTTAGTTCAATCACAATTTCATTACAATTAAATTAATAAGATTATTACCTCATAACCTTTGAAAGACTAATGCTAGTCCTCTTGTTCTTAATATAAAACATATTAAGGAAGTTGATTATAGTTTTAAATATAAGACATAATTTTTATATTTGTTAATCTTGTTATAATTTACCTCTATTGATATTCTCTCAACAATAAACAAAGGAGGGAACAGGGGAATAAAGAAATATGGTTAGGGTGTTTTAGACAATACATATCATATTAACTAACTTAACTACATTCCTTAATTTAATCAAATTAGGTAAATATATCTTAATACTTGCGGGAGTGTATAAATATGTGGATTAGTTTTCGATTTTACTTGACATTGTAACTTTTTGGTTGCTCTTTGTGGTGAAGTTAACCAATAAAAACTAGTAGTGTGTACTAATTATTTGACAACCTAAATAAATGCAAGCTATTCTAGTCTTTTATTGTAAAAAGATATGGCTTTCCTTATGACCCTACATCTCAGAAAATTCCAAGCACTTTCTCTCTTGAAAGTTCCTCCTTATCAAGCAATTCTTACCTTTTTTTAAAAATAATAAGCAAACTTCATTAAAAACATAGGGTAAATTACATTATAATTGGGCCACTTTACATAGGTTAGTAAAGTGCAGGTTGAGTGGCCCAACAAGCTAACACAAAGTATAACTGATAGAACTAAAATAGGACAACCAAATACAAAAGTAAAAGCCTCGGTACATTATAAGCTACACAAGTTGCAAAAGAAAACTCCAATATACCACCATAGTAGTGAGAATCTACAGAGCACGGTGAGGAACGAACAAGTGGTGTTGCACCATGTCTCCCAGAGGACATAAGCCACCCGAATGAACCATCATGGTTTGGTGCTTCCCTTAGGAAGTTGAGGAAGGAAATGGTAGGTTTCCAAGTGCCTTTAAACAGAGTAGAGTGTATTGTGCCAAAGTTCACGACGCGATTCTAATAGAAGACATAAGCTACGTTGTGGGAGGGTAAACTTGTATATGTGCTAGCAATAGACAAAAAGAGGCGGTAAAGTGAGACTATCACTTGCATGCCTTTACAAAAAGCTCTTTTACTTGTGACAACAATAAAAAACATACAAAATCAAGTAAAAGAAACATTAAGTAAGCTAGTCGAGGCAGCAAAGTATTCCAAAAACTCATTACAAAGCTGCCCTCTCTATAATGATTTATCCGACGCAATGTCATGGGGCGGGGCGAGCCCTCGCTGTAGGAGGCTCACCAATACACAAAGTTAACTCAGTGGAGACATCATCATTTAAAGTTGCTTCAAACTTCACTCGGAACAACGGTGGCTAGCAAGGCCACTTACTTCACCGTTAGAAAGAGCCACAAGATAGATAGATGAACTGAAGGACATGGCACTAGTGGTGGTAAGACAGAGCGAGGGGAAGCATCAAACTCTTGCTGGGTTTGGGCTACCACATGCATTTATGATCTTGTGATTCGGTGGTGTAGCAACAGTGAGAGGTGTGGTTGTAGAGGGTATGAGATGCACAACTCTTCATGGAGGGCATAGAGCTGTGGTGGGATTGAGGGACGTGCATGAAGATATTGTAGCCCTATCGTTGAAGCTCCTCCTAACAAAAGTCATATTAGCCGTGCATTCAAAACAGAGCATAGATCCACCGGAACCACATGAATTGCTCCTCGAACCAGTGCGGATAAGGGGGTTGAAATCAGTGTGTTCAACATCAACTGGTCGAGCCTCATGAAGATTGAGGTTGTAACACCCCAAATTTTATTCACCAAAACTATATTGTAATTATTTGAATAATTCAATAAAGTGGTGAATATTCATGAATTTGGATCTTGTGAATTTTGAAATATTCATATTCATAAGGAAATGGGCAAATTAATTCAAAAATTGAATTAAATTACAAAGGGGATAGCAAAATCATAATTTTGCCAATTTAGCCCAAGATTAATTATTTTCCAATTAATTTGAGTTAACTCCAATTAATCAAGGAAAGTAAAAGAGAATACATAAATGGGATTATTCTTGGTAGAATAAATCAAGATTTTGGGGAATTAGGGGGAATTATACATTGTTCAATTATATGAATTATAGAATATATGAAAAAAAAATTTTCTCCTCTGCCTTCCCTAAAATTCGTTCAATACATGGAGAAATAAGGGAAAAAGTTAGTCAAATCCAATTGGACCTAAATGATGACAAGGGATGGCATAAAGTTGAGGAAGTATGGCTTAATGCAAGAGAGTATGGTGGGAGGTATGGTGTACATGAGAGGTGGAGGAATCTCAACCATTGGCTAGATCAAGGGCTAGGAAGAAAGATAACAAGTTAATACATATTTTCCCTTCCTCCCTCAGGAACTTCACGCACAAGCCATAGAGAAAAGGAAGAGAGAGTGAGTTTGTGGAGCTCTTGAAGCTAGAGAGAAAGAGGAAGAAAATCAAGGTAAGAGCTTGTGTTCCAAAGTGATTTAAGCTTCTTATTTTGTGTGGTCATCCTCTAATCTCTTATTCTTCATGGAAATCATGAATTAGCAAGCTAATCTTCAAGGTTGAGGGGGGAGAGAGAGGACGTCCTAGGGAGAGAAACATCAAAGATCAAGAGGTAATCTCCAAAATCTCAACTTCTCAGTGTATTGAAGTTGTTGTTGGTGGTTATTGTTTGGTTTTGTGATTTTTGGGTTGAGTTGTAAAATTAGAAAAGCCATAACCCTAAGGGGTTATGCTGCCTAAAATCCTTTAAATCATGGTTATGAAGTGTTTAAATGAGTTAACTAAGGATTAGAAGTGGAAAAGTAGAAGTTTTGGGAGCTAAAACACAAAACTTCATTTTCTTCCATTTTCCCCTAATATTTCAGTCGAGACCAGAAATGGAGTTGGATTTTTATGAAATAAATGGTTCCATTGGACTCAATGGGCAAAAATATGTGGGGTTATAGTTGGGCACTTTTTCGGTAAAGGCCAAAAAAGCATAATTACGAAAATGCCATTGAAATCACTAAATAGGGGCTGTCAGGGGTATTTTCGTAATTTGACAGTGAATTTGGTAATTTCGAGCCCGGAAATGGATTCCTTGGGCAAAAGTAAGTCAGAATAGACTTAATCAAAATTTTGGGAAAACGTGCCATCGGGCCGGGCCGGGTTTCTGGGGGCATTTTTGTAAACTTTTACCATAAACTAATATAACCACAATAAACACTATGGAAGAGTCTAAAATTATACTTGGATAGGTTATGACCTATTTCTGGTACATTTAATATTTAGGACCGATTTGGAGGCTGGATACGACATGTTCTTCGAGGCACATTTAAAAAGGGGATATTAAAGCTTTGAGGTAGGGACATTATCCTTCATACATTATGCCATAGTTATATGATTATGTGAATGCCAATGTTTGTAAATGTGCTTTATTAATCAACACGATTTGCCCAGAAAGGGGCTAGAAGTGTCAGAGGCACTTACACTGGAGTTGGTGAGAATCCAACCAGTGCAGAATAGTGGGGCTGGGCCCTACTCATGTATACATGCAGATGATATGTTTATAATGTTCATTAATTGGTGCATACATGGCATATATCATATTTACTTTTCGCATTTTCTATGAACGATAGCATGTTTCTATTGGGGTTCTCCGGAATCTCACCCTATTTTTAATAAACACCTCAGCGAGTACTCGTGGGTCTAACGGAAAAGATGTAGACGCGGGAAAGTGAGCGGCACGGGTCTCGAGGCAAGGACAAGATCGTGGTCATAATTAGTCTATTTTGTGATATCTTGGTGAAATTTGTAAATATTAAAACTTCCGCTGTATTTTCTGTTTTTGTCGATGAACGATATCAGAATTATAAATGAATATTTTTTATCAATATAATTGTATTTTTCTGTATGCCCATTGAATTCCATTTTTATTACTCTTCGATTATCGAAATGGAAATGGGAGTTGACAGAGGTCATACTCTTATGGTACTTCTTTAAACAAGTGCCACAAATAATTGTTTTTTTTTTCAAAAAATATTTAGAAGTTCTGGCACTTCATAATATAAGCACTATAGCTAGTGTTAAGCTTATGTAGTACTTGCCTAAACAAGCTCTACACGAGGCCGTTATTTTTGTAAACAAATAAATAAAGTGCCAAACTCCATAATTAGCCTTATTTTTGAAAAAAAAATAAGGAACAATGCAGTAAGGCCTTAGCAAGCACCTTCTAAGGCGGCAAATATTTTTTTTCGGAATTTAAGTAACATTATGTGAGATTTATTAATCAACTCGAGGTTTGAAGTAAATTAAATTCATTACTTAAATTCTAGAAATATAATATTTGAAAAATGAATGAAATATAATTGAAAATTTATAGGAAAAATCCTAAAACAAGATAAATGGAGCTAAATTGTATTTTTTTTAAAGGTATCAAATTATTTCTTATGAAGAAATAGGTACAAAATTTAAAAGTAGTAAATAATTACTAATATTGATTTGAGTTGAATAAAAATATGTTTTATGAAAATTAGGATTTATCATGTGATTGTTGGAATAAGGAGAAATTTACTCAAAATAGGATTTAAATTTTAAAGACTTAATTTTAAGTCAAGATTTCCACAAACAGTTAATTTCTCACTAAAAGATTTTAGTTATCTATATATTTTGGAAAATGATTTAAATTAGCAAGATGAAATAAATAATTAATAAATGGAACTCCACGATTTAATTAAATATGAGAAAGTTAAAGCTAAAAATAAATTAATCAAAAACAAGAGGGATGAGCATATAACCAAAAAAAAAAAAAAAGTGAGAGTACCCTTGTATGGTGCTTGCTATCCATCGGTTAGCTTTTTATTTTTTTTAAAAAAAAGTGTATGCATAAGTTTTTTTAAATTTTTTTAAAATAGCCTTTTAATTCCGTCAATTAAATTTTTATTTTTTAAAAATATTTTCTGCATATTTTTTTAAAAAATTTGTTTTTAAAATAGCTTTGAGCAAGCGGCATACAAGGTTCGTCGGTTTGCTTTTTATTTTTTTTATATATTTTTTTAAAAAAAGTGTCTGCATATGTTTTTTAATTTTTTTTAAAATGGCCTTGTATGAGCAAGTGCCATACAAGATTCAATGGTTAGCATTTTATTTATTTATTTATTTTTAAAAAAAGTGTCTGCATATGTGTTTTTTTTAAATATAGCCTTGAGCAAGCGCCATACAAAATTCATCAGTTCGATTTTTTTTTAAATGTTTTTGAAAAAGTGTTTGCATGTGCTTTTTTTAATTATTTTTTAAAAAAAATTACAGAAAGCAATGGCGCTTGCTCAGTAAGTGCTAAAAATTCCCCAAGTCTTATGTGGCAGAAAACACTACTGTTATGATTGCCTCAAGAAATGGTAGGATTCGTTCGTAGTAATCTTAATCTTAACATTTCTTTTTCATGCTGAATAATGCTGATGAGTGTTGTATAAAATTGTTATATTCACCCCTTTTTTAATTACTCAACGGAGGACTCTAATATCTGAATTTGACTTGTTTTGTTTTATTCATCAATCTTCATTTTTTCTTTACAATAATTGACACCCAACTATCTTATCTATCTTAGTCTCAGCAGTATCAGTGACAGGGTTCTATTTGTTAATGAAATTTTTAACTTAGCCTTTCTACTGACAGGATAAAGGATATTGACAATTATAAAAGTATGGAACTTCACATTTATTGAGGATTGTTACTACTTCTGATGATTAATGAACTGGCGCCCATTATGAATTTACCATATACCTCTCTTATGGTAGTTAGTAGTAAATTTGCATGGATGACTTGTTGAGTTCATTGTGATTGCTGTACAGCTGACTCACCTGAATTTTTATATATGCTTTGGGCCATTTCGACAGATTGTGACATGTAGATTCAATGACTAATGATGACATCAAGTCATATTCATTGTTCAGTATTAAAGTTTGTGTTATTTGAATTTTTTGCTTCCTCTACGTTTTTATTTTCTCTACATGCTGCTCTTCTAAGATCTCAGATGTGATCTCTTCTGTTTTGAATTGTATCTTCATTCAAAAGTCATTTATAAATAACTCACTAAGTCTGAGTTGATGAATTTATGTTTTGCGTGGTTAATTCCATCTAAGTTGATTTATAGAACACACTTTCCTTCCCAGTTCGTTTGATATGGAATATGGTGATTCACTGTTGATGAGATGTTTCTTCTTTACCTTTTTTTTTTTTTTTGTTCATGAAATGCTTTTTTATCCCATTAGAGTTTTTAATGAACTTTAGTACTGTGTTCTATTTGGGGGTCATAATCATCCATGGTTAGAGGCCCATGATTTCCTGTCATCTCTGCTCAGCTGGAATCACTAATGAAGGCACAATGCATTAGGATATTGTTGTGTGTGAGGCTTATGTGATATAATCTGTGCTATTTATTGTCAGCATATGCCTTCTAATGCAATATTACTTGATATCGATAATTATTTGGTACTTTTGTTACTTCAGTGATAAAAATTAAGGCAATGGCAGAGCAGAAACCCCAGGTTTTTATGGATGTCTCGGTAGGCAAGGTCTATGTGGGAAGGATCGTTTTTGAGGTTTGCCTTTTTTCAGTACTTTTTAATTACAGTGGTTATTGTGATAAATAAAGTCCATGTTGCAACTTAACGAATTCATTCATCCTGCCAGCTATTTCCAAACATAGCTCCTGCTACAGTTGAGAACTTCATTGCCTTGTGTACTGATAATAATTTGATTTGATGGTTTTTGCTCCCTAGTAAAAACCCTATTGTGCTACAACTACTATCTAACTAATTGAACAAGGCTTTGGACATGATAATGGATTTAGTTTTTTTCCCCTCCAGGTGAGAGAGGTGTTGGGAAGATTACGGTTAAGCCTCTACACTATAAGGGGTCCTTCTTCTATAAAATTCAGGGCGGCTTCTCCTTTGTGAAGGTATGTTTTTTTTTTTTTTCCAACTCTTGCGACACCTAGGATCATTCTTCTGTATTGTAGATCTATACGTCATGTTGTGTTGAATATGAACAGAGCACTGTAGTGGTCCCTTCTTTATGTTGTAGGATTAGGTACAGGGTTGATTTGTCATGAATTCTTTTCTTGCCATGTAGTTTTAAGCTTGTACTTACTAAGTTGTCCACGCATAATCCTAACAAGTTTCATAATGTCCAAAGCTGTTTTGCACGCATTGTAGTGTATTAGCTTTATACTAAAAGCTAGTTTTCATTTTGCAGGGCGGGGACCTTCACAACTCACTTGGTATGTTTTTTATTGTTGCTTGGAATTAGCTTAACACACATAACACATTTTTGAGATTGTAATTTGACACAGTACATTTAGTCACTTTCATGTTGAAGTTGTCCATCTCAAGTTTTTGGTCTTATCATTGTGGGTATTAATTTCTATTACTAATTATTACTAATTAACTAAAACATATATATATTTTTTTACCATGAACTACATGAGTTATGATGTGCATCAATGCATATGTAAGTCTTCAACTTATATAAAATATCATGGCTTATTTAATAGGTCTTTCTTACATTCAGTTTTTCTTTCCTTTATTTTCTTCACTGTTTGAAGCTTAATCTATTAGTGTAATCTCTAAAGTTTTTCATCATTTTTGCATTGGATTCCATCACAACATGAATTTCCAAGTATGTGTTTCATATAGTCCAATGCTCAGTTTTTTTTGTGTATTCCATTAATTTCAAGTATCCTCTTTTTTTTTCTTTTTTCTTTGTATAAGATGTAATGCCTATTCTTTCACTTAATGTATCTCATTTTAATTTTAAATATTTTTGCAGGCTTGTGTGGTGAGAGCATATGGGGTGCAGAGTTTCCAAGTATGTCAGTTGCTATATAGAATGAAATTATTTAAAACATTTTGTTTTTATAAACATAGCTCAAAATGTTAGTCTAATTACATTGTTCTTGTGACTTACAGAGGAGATGCCTACACGTCCCCTTGATGAAAAAGGATTGTTGGCAATGAATATATGTGACCGTTATTGTCTTGGGTCACATTTTGTCATCACTGTAAGACCCGATCATCATCTCGACAGGTTTGTTTGTATGTTTAGCACTGTTCTACCGCTTCCTCTTTTAATAAGTGACAAGGATATGATTCTAAGTGTGTGTTTGGATTAGCTTTTTTTAATAGCTTTTACGACTTACGAGGTAAGTGTATGAGAGGAGTTTTGTCTCGGGTTGCGCAAACCATGGTTTGAAAGCTTACCAAACACACACTAAATCGCTTCAAGCATTACTCTTGAAAATGTATGTACTGTATAATTTGTGAAATCTGTGTAGGTTTCACACAGTGTTTGGGAAGATTGTCAATGGGCTAGAGACCCTTGATAAAATTGCAGGGGAACCATGGGGGTCGATGTTACAGTCTCAGATTGTGGGATATATGATTCTGCTGAGACTAGAGCTGGTATGTAGATTAAAAGACTATTTTATATTTAAATAAGTCTTTTGAATGTTTTGAATATATTATACTAAATCTATAAATATTTTATACGTTTTAGATTTGTTATAATTATTTTTCTCCTTAAATTTAATTTTGAGTCTAAAAAAGTTATTTTTTTTCCTCGTAACCTCCTTTATTTTGCAGGAAAAAGGAAAAAAAAGAATATTTGCCAGAAAAAGAAGAAGAAGAAAGACGAGGAGAGAAAAAGATTAAAGACAAAGGAGATAAGAGAATCAAGGGGAAAAAAATATAAAGATTGAGCAAAATGGCAGGGAAAAAGCGAGTGGATCATGTAGACTGGTAGAACAGAGAAGTGGATCACTATGATAATGACAGCTTCTAAGAAGCAAAGGATTCTCGATTTGTTTTGCTGTGTTTTATTAGATATGTCTAAGTCTAACCCTCTCTTTATGCCTTGTGGCTCCTGTTTCTTTTTCATGAAACTGTGTCTCATGTTTCTTGTCAGACATTTGATAAATTTTGCATGGGGAACATTTCTTTAATGATTCTATTTAAATAATGATTCCTGGTTAGAAAAAGGGAAAATTCTAAAAAAATGCATTGAAAATTGCAAAAGAACGATTCAATACCCCAAAATTTGAAAAGGACATATCAGTACGAAAATGTCCTTAATTATATTATATGTTATGTGTCTTTATATTATATATTAATTTATTAGTTAAACAAATTAGTTTCAAGAAAAAAAAATAAAAAATAAAAATATTCTAAAATAATTTAATTAGTTTCTTAATTTCTCCAAAAAAAAATCAATTTTATCTTATAATTAGGACATGAGAGAGTACTTGATTATAGTTTTACCTTAATCACGACAAAATATTGGCAAATAAACACATACAAGATCTTGCAACTATGTCGTTGATTATCCTAGACTCAATAATTAACCCTCTATGAAAAATAATAAGTGAAATGAAGAGATAAACTCAGAGTTTGGGTTGACCCCGGCCACACAAACACAGCACAAGAACAGTCCCTATAAGAGAAATACCATGCTTTCAATCTAAAGGAACAAGATGATGCGGTGGGTAGCTAGTTTTAAAAGTAATTTTTAGCAGGTCTCCAACAAGATCTGAGCAGATCCAAGAAGAGACGACGGAGATACGACGGTGACTTCAACATGCCGGAGAAGGGGAGCTCCACTGAGCAGATCTGAGCCTTCTCTTGTGTATCTGCGGCTTTGAGGAGGGGAGCTCCAACTCCAAGTGAAACTGCCACCATGACGAGCTTGAAGGAGAGAACAAGTTGCCGAAGAAGGGGAGCTCCAAACATCTGAGCCTTCTCTTCTCTTGTGCATCTGCGGCTCTGGCCAAAATCTAATATTCTTTTTTTTTAATTGAAATGACAAGAGCGGGAAAAGCTCTTGGGGCCATGGTGGCCATTACAGTAGTCCTAAGTACAGTAAGGTAACTATGAAGACCCAATGATTAGCTGAGGTCAGCCAACATTTGGATCGAACAAAAGTCAGGCGGGTGGTCCAAAATAGACAGGTTATAGTTCAAATTGAGGGCCCTCCTAGCCAGAATATCAGCACACATAATTGCTTCTCGATGACTATGGACAATCTCTAAATCTCAATCCCTATAAATTAATTCCCTTACTTCCTCGAGCTCATTCTGGAGGGGATGGTAGTGACCCCCTGGCTGAAGAAGTAATTGAATGGCTTCAAGCGAGTCAGTGTGAAGCTTAATCTTCCTGAGATTCATGGTCTGGCAGGTCTGGAGACCTGTTCTGATTGCTTGAACCTCAGAAGCTGTCGATCCAAACATGAATCCTAGATTCTGTTGAAATCCGCAAATCCAAAGTCCTGAGCTATCACGAATCACTCCTCCAACTACCGAATTCCTGTTAACGTCAACCGCAGCATCTACGTCGACCCGCGTGAACCCCACCGGTGGAGCATTCCATCTTGCTGTGTCTCTGTCTGGTACTCTGAATATCTTGTGTCTGAGCCGCCCATCTTCTATACCTTCATGAAGGAAATGTAGACCTCGGTGAATTAGTTGTTTTGGCTGCTCACTAGTCCCTTCAAAGGCTCTTCTGCATCTGTTCTTCCAAATGAGCCAGCATATTGAACCAAAGACCCTAAGCCAGGGCCAATTTGACATCTTGCAATTTCCCGGTGAGTGCTGCATATTCCAGTTTATCCACACCTGTAAATTGCCAGAAAAAAATGCAGAGTAATAAATGGGGTTAATACAGGAAAGCCACACAGAATTTGCAAATTCGCAATCTCTCAAAGTATGAATTCCTGTTTCCTCGCAGTTACACTCAAAAGGACACTCAGTGTTTATTCTCACATCCCTCTTAGCACGAATATAATTCGTAGGAACTCTTTCCTGGAACAATTGCCACATAAAGAATTTAACTTTCTCCGAAATAGGCCATCTCCAGATACGCTGCCAGAAAGGATCGGAGGATTCCTCAAGCGACGAGTAGATCATGGAATAAGCAGATTTGACGCTGAAATTTCCATCAGGAGATTTCCTCCACCAGAATGTGTCATCACCTGATTGGGATGGAGGGGGAACTTTTTTGATCCGTTCAACAACCCACCATGGTAAGTACAAACCCCATCTGTGAAGATCCCACTCCCTATTCGGACGAACAAAAAAACTGACCGCTTCTTCTGGATTTATAGAGTTATGATTTCGGTCGACATAGTAAATAAGAGGCTGGTCCAGACTTGTCCATAAATCCCACCAAGCATTTGTTGACTGCCCGCTTCGAAGCTTTCTACCCACAGCTTACCTGAATGAGTCCCATACTGTTGTAATTGCGTTCCAGACAGCAGATTGGTTCCTTTTTCTCTCAACTCTTGGAAGCTTACCAGCACCACAGTCGTATTTCGATCTGAGAACTTTCACCCATAAAGCATCCGGTCTAGCGATCAGATTCCAGCATAGTTTCATGATGAGAGCTTTGTTTTGGCTGGCTAGATCTTTGATTCCGAGACCCCCATCCTTTTTGCCCCTCTTGATTTTCTCCCAAGCTATTAGATGTTGCTTCTTACCATCCGAACCTTGGTTCCAGAAGAAATTTTGATTTATTCTCTCAAGATCATGCAAAACCCCTTTAGGCAAAAGGTTGGTTTGCATCTGATAAGATGGGAGAGTAGAGAGAATGGAATTTATCAGAACAGTTCTTCCCGCCATACTAAGAAATCTTCCTTTCCAGGTGGACAATCTCTTCTGAACTTTGGAAACCAGAGGAGCAAATGTCATCTTAGTGGTTCGTTTATGAAGCAGAGGAACCCCTAGGTATTTTCCTAGATCTCCAGAGATACTGATTCCTATGGATTGACCTAGCTGCATTGCTCTGTGGAACTGGACATTTCTGGAAGCAAATAATTTGGATTTGGAAAGATTGATTTTATGTCCCGATGCTCTGCAGAAGAAAGCCATCACTTCTCTAATGTTCTCCATCTGAGTTAATGAAGCCTCACAGAATAATAGAAGATCATCAGCGAAGAAAAGATGGGAGAGCTTTGGACCAGAATTGCTAATTCTTAAAGGTTTCCATCTTCCTTCATTCACTTCTCGGTTTATCAATTGACTTAAACGTTCCATACATATGATGAAAAGGTAGGGGCTCAGAGGATCCCCTTGACGCACGCCTCTTGTTGGATGAAACTGATCGGAAAGAGACCCATTCCAGACCACTCTCATAGATGGAGTTGAGACACATCTCATCAACAGCCTCACAAAGTGCTCATTGATACCCAGGCTATGGAGATTAAAAATCAGGAAGTTCCAATCTAATCTGTCAAAAGCTTTCTCCATATCCACTTTAATAGCAACATATCCCTTCTTTTTTTTGGTCGTTCTCATTGTGTGGATCGCTTCTTGAGCCAGAATTATGTTATCGCAGCTTTGTCTTCCCCTTATGAAACTGCATTGAGTAGGGTGGATCAGGTAATCCAATACAGACCTCATCCTATTTGCAAGAACTTTGCTTAGGATTTTATAACTCACATTACATAGAGAAATTGGCCTGAATTCCTTAATCGAGGAAGGGTTATCAACCTTTGGAATCAAAGTGATATGAGTCTGATTTATATCGATCACCTTATCTGGATTTCTGAAGATGGAGAAAATAAGATCACAGATCTTCGGACCCACGACCTCCCACTGAGATTGGAAAAATGCGGTTGGAGCCCGTCAGGACCAGGCGCCTTGAAAGCATCCATCTCATAAGCTGCATTCTTTATTTCAACCGCAGACACATCTTTTTGAATCCTAGAAAGTTGAGAATCATTTAGAGCTAGGAAATCCATCGGCCAATCTGATACATTCAGCACATCTTGATCAGCCGAGTAAAGATCTTTGAAATAATTTAGGGCAGAATTCTTGAGCTCGTCCTGATCGGTAATCCACTCGCCCTGAGCATTTTGAAGAGCTTCAATTTTACTTTTCTTTCTTTTGATCACCGTAGAAGAGTGGAAAAAAGTAGTATTTTTATCTCCATATTTGAGCCATTTTCACCTTGACTTTTGGTACCAGAGAAGCTCCTCTTGATTCAAAACTTTGGCATACTCTTTCCAAAGTTTTGCTTCCAGCTTTAAAAGACCAACATGCGGGCGAGTGGATATTTCACGGTCTACACCCTCTAATCGCTTAATCAGGGTCCTCTTCTTTTTGGGGAGATTGCCAACTTCATTTTTGTTCCACCAAGAGGCTTTATTTTGAAATTCTAAGCAACCAGATAGCCAGTCATTATTTTGCCATGCGGCGTTAACTAAATCAGGGAATCCTTCTTCAAGACACCAGGCAGCTTGGTACTTAAAACTATTTGAGGTGGGAGGAGCATGAACATTACCAGAAGTTATCACAAGGACTCTATGGTCTGATTTGTAACGAAGATGATGAAAGACTTTATGATTTTAGTGACCCATTTCCCAGGCTAAGTTACAAAAAGCCCAGTCCAATCTTTCTTTCATGTCATTTCTAGACCAAGTGAATCTATCCCCAACCACAGGCAGGTCTAAGAAATCACAATCATGGACACAGTTTTGAAAAGGATATAAGGAGCTGCTAGGGATGACCGCCCCACCCACCTTATCAGAGTGATTTAAAAAAGAGTTAAAATCACCAAGAACAAGCCAAGCTTCGGATACTCTACTAGCCAAAACCCGGAGGTCAGTCCAGAGCTCCTGCCTATAACTCCATCTGGGGTCCCCATAAACAAAAGTAGTACAGAAGCTGTCTCCAGTATTTTTATCAGTCAAACGACAATGAAGAAGTTAGGAAGTAGAAAAGAGGTATTCAACAAAAACTTCAAAGTCATGCCAAAGGACCCAGATACCACCCGCATAACCCGAGGCTTCAACCCTCAACCAATTGTTAAAACCAAGATTACGCACCACTAAGTCTGCTTTTTGGCCACTAACTCTGGTTTCCACAAGACTCATAACAGAGATATTATGCTTGGAAACAATATCACGAAGAACACGGGGGAAAGATTTGCTACAAGCGCCTCTACAGTTCCAACTTGATATAATCATAATTAATTAAAATATTATTTGAAAACACAAGAGAAAGAAAATTACTTATCAGGAGGAATGCGCCTCGCAGCAGATCTACTTCTTTTCTTGACTTCCTTTAAATTCTTACTTGGCTTACCTTGTTCATCTTCCTTCTCCAAGGGAATTTACGCATCTGTTCCAGACTCTGGAGTCAGCGCCATAGCAGGAGGTTCCTTCTTTAGAACTTCAGATAGGGTCATTTGGTTCAGACCACTTTCCTGATCCAATGAATGCTTTGAAATTGAGGCTTTAGATGGTGAGGAAAGAGAAGCAGAAGAGCCCGAAAGAGTTACTATTCGCGTCTCGGATTCTGGGATAACTTCATCTAATTCTCCTTCAGTGATAGGAGAATCTGGGTTCGGATTTTGGGAAACTAATCCCGAATTCAAAGAAACAGAGATGATTTCCTGCGCTTCATTTGCAGCAACTCTTGGCGTGATGATGGGTTCGGACGTTGATGAAGACATGCAGCCCATCACTACAAGGTGCGTTCTAGCTCCTGCTTTCACTGATTGGGCTTCCTTTTGGCATTGGGCCGAAGAGGTTTGAACATCGTTCATATGAGTAGTGGCTTCCTTTTGGTGTTGGGCCTTGCTTTAGTCTTCAGTGATAACAGGCCCTCTTGGGAGAACCTTTGGGAGAATGGATTTTAAGCTAAGGTCACCCTTATCTTTGCTTTTTACTTGATAGATCCGCCTAGAAGGACGCGTGGATTTTACTTTCAGGACACCTTTGGACTGACCCATTAATGCCTCCTTTTTTTGACTTTTCCTTTCACCATATTCACCCGAAATCCTCTCTTCTTCTCCAGCGTCTGGACGCATGAGCTCACGGGAGCCAACAATTTTTAAATCCTCGAGTTTGCTCTCTTCGTCCAGGTGAGCTAGTGAGTGAAACCTTGATGGTTGATATCTTCTCCCCATGATTTTTGCAGAGGACGACCCATGCCTATTCCCTGCTGCGCCGACTTCGTGCTGCTCCTTCCTTGGGAACCGAGATTTTCTCTGACCCCCCACCATCATCCAAGGGCCGAAAGCTTCCTCTGTTCTGGGTAGGACATTCTCCGGCAACTTGGCCGGAGTTTCCTTATCAGAAACTGATTCTGAATGCTGAGATTTCTGAAGATCATTTCCTGCTTCTTTATTTGCGCAGACGTCTTTCTTGTGGCCGTACCTCCCACAGGTAAAGCATATCAAGTCCAACCCCTCGTATTCAACGTTGAAGATGGTGGAAGCCACGATGATTCTTGGAACAAGGCGTTTCTGAAGATCTAATTCAACGCAAATTCATGCGTATCTTCCCCTCGACACAACGCCTGAAGAGTGATCTCGACAATTTAGAGTATGTAAATATACCTTAATGGTCTTACCTATCATATCCCCCAATCTGGAAATGAATTTCTGAGAGTAGTAGATTAGAGGGATATTCGGTATTCTCACCCAAGTAGCAATTTTCCCCATTTGATTTTGAAAAGGGTCAAAATACGGGGACCATTTCTGAACCAATATTGCGTGATTTGCTATTACCCATGGTCCTTCCAATATGATGCGCTTGTAATGGGCTTCCCAATTCTCATGATTTGTGAACTGAACAACGTAATAGTTGTTTGGGAGATCCACCAATTCAAAATCACAGAATCTCCACACCCTTCCAAGCATTTCTTTTAGCTTGAGTAAATAGAAATGGGCACCCAGTACCGTAATTATTAGGGATTTATTCCAGGGCTGGCAAGCTTCATTGAACTCTTTGTCTGTAATGTCCATTGAGGGATAGACAGACATGAGCTTTTTTGTCTCCTCTGTTGGCTCTGGGATCTTCCACGTTTGATTCAGCAAGGTTGAAGTTATTTGATCCTCATTTGATGAATAAGAATCATTTGCTATCCCATTGAATTCCAATCTGTTGAACCCCATCAGTGAGTCTTTGTATGAAGAGATTTTCAAGTGATTTGGAGAATCTGAAAAACACCCCTGTTTCGCACCCTGCACTTAAGATGCATGGGCTTCTGAAGTCACTGGCAACTCCTTCCCTTGACCATTCTCTATCCCAACCATTGCGAGTTTTCCTGGTGAAGAGCATGAAGAGAGCTTATTCTTTGGACTAGCTTGCGAGGTTTGGGAATCCGGCGATAAATCCGACGGTATCTTCAGAGTAAAAACGTCATCCATTGAAAGAGTAAAATCTGGTGACACGAGTACCAAGAGAGAGAGTTTCAAACTAAATCCCAGATGAAGTCCTATATGGGTCATCCCCAAAATCTAATATTCCAAACTCCCTTGCACGACGTTGCATTTATTTTCCTAATCTTAAAAAAAAAAATCACTTTTCACGGTAATGCGGGGGACGGCACAGCGACATTAACGGTCTGTTTGAGTTAGCGGGAAGTATGTTTATATAAATAAAAATAAAATTTATCTCATATATTTATCTCATACACTATAAATCATGTTAGAAAAATAACTTAAACTATTAATTCAAACAATTATTAAAGTAACAGTTGCAATGGATGACACCCAAGAAAAAATAATAATTAAGATTAAAGATATCTGTTTAGATTTAATATTTTAATATTAATATTTTTAATTCAAATTGTTCAATTATTAATTAATATTTTAATGACAAGATAAAGAATGCACTACTACTATGATGGAATGGGAAAGGCTAAGGGCCTACTTGGTATGCTGGAATTGACCCCATGAAAATAAAAATGAAGGCCAATTCCATGTTTTGAACATGTTTGGTATGATGAAATTTAAACAAATTTCATTTTCATGTGGAAGCCCATTGATGTCAATTTCACTAAAATGAATTCCACCAAAAAAAACTCAGATTTGTAATTTCATATAGGTGGATTTCACTTTTACCCCTTCCCTCTTTTTCACGTTTCCTCGCTCACCATCATCGGAAAGATTCTCACCCTTAGAAGAGGAAATGCGTCAAACAGTTGGTGGGGGATAATTTCAATGTTGCTATTGCCCATAGATCTGAGAAAATCAAAACACAAGAGGTGCGTACAAAATAAAAATCCAGATCCTAATCCCAATACAGATGCACCGATGATCGGAATTGTGATTATTGTTGTTAAAATTAGATGCTCTAGAGGCATCGCATTCCCAGCTGTACTCACCCTCACTGGCAAAGACGGCGACCTCCTCTTACTCACCGGAGATGACGACAAGCCTTCATATGATAGAGATGAAACACCTTCTAGATCTATCACCCATTGTTAACCATCGAGGAAGAAGATATCTATTCTTCCAGATCTAGATCCACGACAGCTACATAATAGAGAACTGTAACTGAGGTCTAGGACAACAATGATTTTGATGGTGGTTCCTAAAATTGCAAGGTTGTTATTTTATGGCAACGTTGTCGATGAAGATGGGCTTGCAAAATTTGCAGTTTTGCGGTGAGTTTTCATATGGAATAATGATGAAGGTTTTTGGAAGAGTTTTTTTTTTAAAAATTTGGGAGGGCATTTTGTTCTTTTTATATAAAAAATTAAATCTCATTTTTCTATAATATATCAAGCGTACTTTTAAACCTCATATCCATTTCTATTTCTATTAAAATCAATTCAAGTATACCAAATGAACCCTAAAGGTTAACAAAATCACCAGTGGCAGCCACCACCCTCCAAGAGCCCCTTTGAGGATGATATAAAAGAGCTTAAGGCTTACACCGAGCTTGGATTAGTGTTTGATTCTTCAGAACTTGACCCGAAGTTGTCAGATACCATCTCGGCTTTGGAGTTCTACCATGTCGTTAATAAACAGTACAATCACAACCTATCAAGGTTGTGATTACAATCTTCAGAACTTCGTCATCGTTGGCCTTCGACGGTGACACTAGCTAGGAATTCTGGCACCATAATCGATCCATATAATTAAATTATAATTATTTGAGTATATTTGTTAATTGGTGTGGCTAATTCGTTTATATGGATTTGATGAGTGAATTGAATTGGATGAATGAAGGGAATGATTTGGGGCAAGAAATACGAAATTGACGAGTTAAAAGAAAACAAACATTTGAGGAAAGTTACTGGCGAATTTGCATCATTTTAAAATAGTTATTAGTATATATTTTTGTCTTTTCTAAAAATTATTTATAATAAATGTTTCTGAAGAAAAACTTTGTTAGTAAAATTAATTCTTAACCCTAATTTTTATCAAAATCAACTTTTTTCATAATAAAATGATAAAATTTAAATAAATTTATCTACAAAATTAAAAATTATAACATTAATCAATTTTAATAATGATAAAATAGCTCAGAAATGTATGTGTCAGTAAATTGTAGAGATTTATATTTTTAAATGTGACTGAATTAGACTCCTCAATTTGGTGATGGATTTATGAATTAAAATAATATAATTTATGTTCAAAAGAAACGGGAATTGGTAATTACTATAAATTTTAAGCCGTTTATATTATAAACCCGGTGACCCCAATTCGTCATTACCAATGCGGATGGGGAAGAGAGGAGAAAAGGGGGAAAAGTTTTGTTCTTTCAAAGTCATGGTTTTGAGCCCAAAAATATATGTGTTTTAATTTTTTAGAAGTATTTTTATAATTTATAAAGTATGTAAGAAAAGTTTTACCCCAACTTATAAAAAAAGGTTTGTAAAATCATGGTCTGTGGGCTTCCCAAATATGCACCAAATTACTTTTTCACCAAACAATGGTTTCAAGCTCAAAAGTGTTTTATTTTCCCCTCTCTCTTTACCCAAACAAGTTCTTTGGACGAACGTAGAACCATCATTTGGATTGCAGCTGATTGTAGTCAGATTCTTTGTAATCTATATCATATTTGAGTGAATGTAACATGTATAGGGTTTTGATTTTGGGTTGCTAAAAGTGCATTTACATTGTAGATGCTTGTTAGAGAGACCCTAACTTGTCATTATTGGCATATTGTCTTATCAATACATGTCCTCTTAGTTGTGAACACATGCTACTAAAAAATCTAATATAAACTTAGAGTACAATACACCAACAACTTTATATTTTGTCTTAATTACATAAACCTCTCATATATTTTGAAACATACATTTAAGTTCAAATTGCTAACACTATTAAGAATATTTTAAAAAAAATTCTAAAAACATATTTTAAATTAAAATACATAAAATATAAAATTTATTTACTAATTTACCATTAATACTAAACCCCAAACTTTAATTGACATCTTGTGAATATCTCAAACTTTTAAAAATTTGAATAAGTTTTTGTATATGTTTGTAGAAAAAATATGAAATTATAAATTTAAAGGACTTACACAATCTTCCAAACCTATATGGTTTATTATATAAGATACGAAAACAAACGTACTTGATTTGTATTTTTAGTCATTTAAGAAACTAAAAATAAATAAAAGGAAAATTAATCCGGAAGTCCTTGTAATTTCCTTCGATTGTAAATCAGGTCTTTAGATTTTCCCCACTTTTATTGAGTCCTTTAATTTTATTCCATCAAATTCATTAGTCCTTCTATTAAATTGCAACAAACTGCTAAAAATATTGCAGATTAGCACAGGCACGTGGAAAGACAGCTTGGAATTTAACTCATTTAAATTGCCGCATAAGCAAGCTGAGCTTCCTTGTCTACTCTGTCCTTGATGCCACTGCTACTCCTCCCTACTGGAAATTAGAGACCATGAAGACTACGACGATGACAATGATGATGAGGACAATGACTATGATAATGATGATGACGACGGCGGCGGCGGCAATGATGACAATGACGTTCGAAGTGTTATGAATGTTATGATTATATGGATGTCCATAACATCTAAGAATAAAGCTTTTTACCTTCCATCCATATTAAATGACACCATAGTTTGTAACTTCCAAATTGAAGAGTTTCTAATGTTTAATCTTTGTAACATCTAATAATGCAATTATATTGCTTAATTGTCCTTTTTATGTATTGTAACTCATAGGGTTAGTCTTCACTATTAAGGTCTTATAAATAGAAGCATGTACACACATTTATGGTAAGTAATGGAATAAGAAACACTCTCTCTTTGCCATCCAATTCTCTCTTTGTTTTTCTCTTCTCTCTTCTCCCAAATCTCTCTTGTATTCTTCTCATTTTTCATAACATATTATCAGCACGAATTTATTCAAAAGGTTTGCAGTATGAGCAGCTTATATATTAATATGTTGTTGTGGTATATAATTATATTCTCTTTTTATATTAGCTTTCCTTCATTCAATTATCCTCTTTACCCAATTATCTACTGTTCCTTTAGTTTCCCCTGCTTCTCGTCTTATCTAATAATAATAATTCTTATTATTATTATAATATTATTATTATTGTTGTTGTTGTTAAACTTTAGGTCCAAGTCAGCCATTGATGGGCCAGACTATTTGATTAAGGACATAAGTTGTCTTATCAAATAATAAATCAATCAGCATAGATTGTTGCTTGGTAAATAAGTTGGCAATTAATTGTGGGATTATGATTGAGAAACAAATCGCCATGATTGAGAAATCGATTGAGAATCAATCGAATTAAATCACCAACTTGGAGAGCAAGAAAAGGGTGCACACACTACCTAATTAGTGGTCATCTGATCACTATAAATAGGGTGTGCCTCTAGCATTGCAAACCACCCCTGCCATTGAGCTTCTGGCAATCCCCTCTTATATACCATCTTGCTTGTTTTGGTGCACCGCTGTGCAAACCTATATTAGACTCTTGTAGTCTAATACTTGCGTGGGCTCCCAAACCCGGATCTGATTCTACTGGTACGCGTTTCTACACTATGCTTAATGTTTATTATTCCTTCATTGGTATCAGAGCTTGCCTGATCTTGTGGCTGTATATGCTATACATGTTCTGCCATTTTTTTAATATATACATGTATATATGTCCGAAAATGACCACACCTGAGTAGATATATATATATATATATTTCTGTTTGCACATGTTCATATATTTTTTTTATTATTCCACTGCTACTCTGCGTATTTGCATGTCCGACCTACATGCATATGTATATATGAACATGCGCCACTCCCTTCATCTCTCTCTCCCCTCTGTTGCCGTTTTTCAAGTTTCCGCTTCTGGTTCACATGCTTGCATCCTATGCATTGCGGTTTTTTTATTTATAAGCATGATCCTATATCCTTGAAGCATGTCCTTTTATTCTTTAAAGATCATGATTGAATATGCTCTCTCTTTCTTCTCATTTTTATTTTCTCTGTGAATTCATTGTTATGGTTCTGGAATCTGTGTGAATCCAAAAAACAACAACTTGAACATATAACTAAGTGCATGAGAACATAAAACGTAAGAAGAAAGAGAAGGACTGTGTTTTCTGTGTGAATCCGACAGTCACCGACGAGCTTCAAGAATTGGGTCTTCAAAAACGTGAGCCTCTATGTGAAAAGAGGTGATGAACATGAAGTACTCGAGGAGATGGTTCCAACGGCACCGGAATCGCTTGAAACAGAGGTCGGATGAGGGAGATATAAGGGGTCGAAGCATGGCGGGTCACGACAGACCCACCGGAGCTCCAGCCGGGTCTCGAGGAAGAAGATGACCTAGGGGGCCAAAACGAGGTCATTTTGGCCAGAACCCCGAAAAGCACCGTTCCACTAAGTGAAACGACGGCGTTTAGGCATTGGCCGAAACGACGTCGTTTCGGCCAGTGGGGGTGCTGCGTTTCAACTAAGTGAAACGTAGCGTTTCGGGTCAGGCGACCCGAAACCCGATTCAAAGGACAACGGACCGGTTCAACCAGCCCAACCAGATTTCCAAAAAAAAATATTTTTTTTCATTTAAAAAAAATTTCTCACTTGACAACGTGCCTTTATGGCTCGTGGGACCCACCCCAAGACCATATGGGCCAATCAAGGACATCATCGGACTCAGTGCACCGAAACAAGTCCAGTGGTTTTGAATCCGTGTCAAAATAAGGTCCTTAAGGCGGCGCGTAAGTGACACGCGCCACCACCCGAGAGTGGAACTTCCCAGTTTCCTATTTTTTAAATGAGTTTTTTAACCAGAAACCTTCAGGTGGTGCGTGGGGGTGCGTGCAGGGGCATTTTTGGAATTTTTTGGCTGTAAAATTTGTAAATTCATGTTCTTCAGATTGATATATTTTTTGTTTATTTTTGGAAATTATTCAGAATATTTTATATACATTTTTTGAGTGTTTTTGACCCTAAACTATTTAAAATAAGTTCTGAACATTTTATTCTATGTTATGAATAATTTCCAAAAATGGACAAAAATAGCCATTTGATCCTTGAACCTGTGATTATTCTATGTGAATAATTATGTAAAATAATTATTTTTATGTTTCATCATGCTTATTATTTTTCCGCTGCGCAAAATCATAATTCTGGGTATGATTTTTCTTTCATGCCATATGAATATGCAATTATTATGGATGTGTGTTATATGTATGCATCTCTGGTTCATATATATATTTAAGCTTCAGCATGATGTAAGAAAAATATAACTAAAAAAGGAGATTTGGCGTACCGGGGTGAATCCATGTTCGGATCCGGGCCGAAAATCCAATTCTCCATACTTATGCCCACACAATTATTAGACTACTAGAGCCTAATTGTGATTTGCACAGTAAATCACCAGAACCAGAAAGCTGGTAGGAGAGAAGAGAATTGCCAGAAAACTCAATGGCAGGGTGAATTGCAATTGAGAAGGCACACCCTATTTATAGTGGGCCACTAATTAGGAAACGCGTGCACTCCTTCTTGCCCTCCAAGACAGCAATTAATTGATTCTCAATTAATTCCCTAATTATGGTGATTTGTTCCTCATTTAACAAATCCATAATTATTGCTGAATTATTCCCCAATCTGCAATTAATGCTGATTTCATTCTTATTTGATTAGGCTACTTATATCCTAATCAAATAGTTCGGCCTATCAAGGGCAGACTTGGACCCAAAGTCCAACATCTCCTACTCGCACTTGATGGGCCTCCCATCGTGCGTGCGTTACTCTTTCTTGTTTCATACTTGGCGTCTGCCGTGACTGCGTGGGCAAAAACGTCTTTAAGATTTGGTGCTTGTGATACTAGAAATCCCTCATATTGGATCAGCATCCAAGGACACCCTTTATATATAGCTTTTATATATAACCGTAAGCTATATGTTCATTGCCTCATATGCCCCAGATTCTCCCATACATATTACTCATGACATATCTAATCCCTCTCGAGTTAATATGTTGACTAACTCAGATTGCCTTCTACGCACATAGTATCCACACTTACTAGCTACACATAGAGCTAGTAAGGGGTCGACCACAGATACTAGCACATCTTATGTATCTAGGAGTAAATCTTCCTTTTTGACTAAACATCATTCCAAGTCTGACAAAAAACATTCGGTCTTATGTACACCAATGTGTACATTCATATTACCAACTATAGTCTCACATAGGACTCTATCCACCTTTCTTATGTTGGATTCCTCATAGGACATGTAACCTCTTTAGGTTTATGCCCTTGACTTCAGGGGTGTCCATGGGTTTACAATTTGACATCCTAAGATGTCTAAGGATTACACTTGTACATGTCTTAGGTAAAAAAGACTGTATCTTTCTTGTGCAACTCCATTTATCTTTTCAATCAAGATATTTGTTCAACCCATGACTTTCTCAACTCAGAATTTAAGGATTCTCTGATCCTTTATTCCTTTGACTCCCTTAACACTTGTTTCATATGTTATTTGACAAAGGATGACTTCACAAAAAATCATCAGTAGACCATTTGGGACTTATGTAGTGTTCTTTGATTATTTCGAAGTTGGTAAGGCTTTCACCTTGTAAAAACCTCATATACTACTATTTGGGTGATTATTTCTACGAAGCCCTTAAGTTGCTTCATGTAGAGTTCATCATCCAATTTCCAAAAATTCCAAATTGGAAGGTGGTCTTTACATCATCTTGATGCAATTTTAAGACTAAGCTTGTTATCATAGCCAAAGTTCAGAGTTAAAATGCACAACGGACAACCTTCCATTGTATTACCCCTTAGCCACTAAGTGTTTTAGGTTCTACATGCCCCCAACAGATTTGAGAACCTACTTGTTCCCAATCACCTCTTGGCTAGGTGACAAATTACCCAAACACGTATTTGGCTTAAAAAGAATCCAAATCCTCCTGCATGATACTTTGCAATTCATCTTAGCAGGTCCTTCTAGTGTCTTTCAAACACTTATAGGTAGTTATCATCACCTTCTAAATGATGAAGAGAGCATTCAATCCATTAGGGAATCTATCCCTTATAGTCATTCGCTAGATGACAATTTGCCCCGAGGTGGATTTTATAGTATTCTTTTCTTATGTATGAGTGAGGTAATTCTCTCGTAACTTACCTCTTACCTCATTCGTTGTGAAAATGGTCTCAATCCTCCCACTCGGATAAGTGAACTTAGAAACATTTGGTTATTCCTTGTCACTTGTGAACCTCTTAAAGAGATTTATTGTGATTGATGCTCATTTCCTGCTAGGAAATCTGGGTTTTATGAACGTTGTGTCCCACGGTTTTCTCTCAGTCACTGAACCGCCATCATTTTCACTAATGAAGATGTGTCATGTCAAATTCTCATGTCATCTCACAAAAAGATACCTTGTATACCTTAGCACTAATCTTCCTTACTCATAGGAAAAATTGTGAATATAAAGTTGATGACCCTTATGGTCTTAACAAGCTTGGCCATGGTCTAAGGCCTATCCACGGTTCATAAGGTAAGGTCGTGACTGACATAGAGGGCATTTGGTTAAGCGTGAATATAATAACTATGAGTCCACCGACCAACATATGGCTGATAGCCTCATTGATGCCATTATGTTCATAACCAAATCAAGGAGAGGTCTATCTCTCCATTTCAACAACTCTATTATGTTGAAGGGTTCTAGGTATTGATAGTTGCCTAACAATGCCTTTCTTATACACAAAACAACTTGAACTAATCACATGGGTGTCCTAAACTCTTGTTAGTTCGAAAGGTCTTATTCTTTCAGTTTACTAATTCTTGGCTAGTTCAGCCATTATCTAACAGCTTCACACTTACCAAAAATCAAGTAGACATTACTGTATTTCGAGTAAACGTCCACAACGTTAACGAAACACCAAGCTTTGTGTCTTGCCCTCACGTTCATTTGGTTCACTAACGTCATAATTTGGCAATTACAGTGGATTTTCTCAAAAAATGTTTCTTTGTCTTTCTTGCTAGGTAGAATAAGTTTTCAACTTATTCATAAGGGTATTAACCCTTCAGCACACATTTAGTAAATATTCTTTTGCTAGTTTGATCATTCCCTTTGATCAAGGTGTACATATGGCAAGAAATGAAATCTTTTATCCCTAGAAAAGAAACATTAAAATCCAACGAAGGATTTGAGAATCATAGTCCCATCGATCCTTAACTAAAAGGATAGCAAAATGAAATCTTTTATCCCTAGAAAAGAAACATTAAAATCCAAAAAAGGATTTGAGAATCATAGTCCCATCGATCCTTAACTAAAAGGATAGCAAAGATGTGATTTTGTAAGTTGCAATTGCATGGAGTGAATCAGGGTGGTTTATCTATGCAGAGTTAACGTGCAAGTTCAAATCCCTTGATTCTATTTCTTTATTGCTTTGCATTTCACATCAAGCCATATGCTTCTATAAAACATCCACAACTTTTTGTGGATTGCTACTTTTACAACCCTTAAGGGTTTATCAATGTAGCATTTTATCTTTACAGAAACCATTGACCTCTTCTAGATCAAGTTTATCTCATAGGTTTCTTGCCTTTAGGTATGGAGGATGAATCCTCCCACTCTTTAGCTAAGTTCGTCTGACTGATGGATCTTGAATCCTTCAGTCTTTCACACTCAAGTTCAATATGGCAAATCACATTACAGAAGGTAATAATATGCATATTAGAGGCAATCTTTACTTTTGTATACGACCACTCACTGGAAGACGTGGCTTACTCCCACTCACTGGGAGACATAGCTTCCTCCCACTCACTGGGAGATGTCTTATCACAACATACACTTGTTGTTTGTTAGAAAGAACTTGGCATTTAGTTTGTCTCAATTTCTTAGTTTGACATCTGCCTCAAGTGTTGCCTAAACAACATGTTAGGACTTAGTAAACTATGTTAAAACTTAACTTAGTTTTAACTTTATGGAAGAAGATCACCTATTTCACTATCTTCCAACACTATCCATACGGCTTGGATAAGGTTACATTGCTCATACCAACATAAGTTTAAGCAATGTTTTTCTTTCTATAGTTGATAGCATAAACCTTTTGTATCCTTTGATTGCTTCAACCTTTAAATACTAAAGACTAGTTGGTAGGATGTCCTTGACATCTCATTCTTCTTGAATGAAAGAGATTTGAGAGTTTTTAACTTCACAGATATCTCTATTGAGCTTGTCTTCATAAACTCAGTCAAATAGACTTGATCATAATTGGTCACTTAGACGATTATGGTATACAAATTCTATTTGTTTAAGTTAGACAAAGGATAATCAGATAATAAGTTCACTAATTTCATGTTCAGGAGACAACTATGTTGACTCCCATCCCAATTATGCTAGTTAGCTCATCACCCTTTTAACCATAGTCTTCCTTGAACACATTCCCCTTTTGGATTTCTAGACGTATTCCAGAAACCCCCACTCACTCAAAGAGCAATTATATTAACAAGATAATAACACAATATCATCTAACTAGCATGAATGTTCAAGAAAACAAGAAGTGAATATACTGAATTCAATTCTAAAAACAAAGAATTTAATCATAAATTCAGTGAAAAGAACATTCAATAAAAATTTTTTGCCTATTATTATTGTCTCTTAACTAGGTTCTCTCTCTTATAGGCCCTTCTAATCATATGAACTTATGTAGTGTCTAGCTACAATGTCAAGCTCCTCTTTGCCATGTTTACATCCACTCATTTGGATGTATTTGCAGCATACCTCCCATTTGATGAGATGATTCTCACATCTCTATCTATCTTGTCCTTTGTCACAACATATGTGATAAAAGGTTAACTCTTGGAAGTCACTGCTTCATTCCCAACTGAATCAATGTGGTTAGAAGTATGGGAAGACTAATTATTATTCAATAATTATTGAATAATTTTAAGTTGATGCAATTTTTCAGGTTTTTATCTCTAAGAGTTTGAGTCAAGGTTGGATAAGATTTTATATTCAAAAACTCATTTGAATAATCCCTTACTTTTAAAGAATCTTGTAGCATTAACCTTATGTTATAACTGAAATACTCTTAATAAGTAAGTCAACCTATCCCAAAAATAATAGAATCCACAAAGACTAAATTTCAATATTTTTTGGGAATTTCTAGGTGCATATAAGCACCTTTTTAACTCAAAACAGATCCAAACGTGCTTCAAATATATACAAATTATATATCAAATTGAAGCTCTCGAATTTAGGGATTTTTAGGAACCAACCAAGTCTCAATCGGAGGTCCCACACGCTGTCAAGCGCCCCTAGAAGGTCTCTGGATCAAAAAACTCCTAAAAAATTGGAAAATTCCAGCGTTGGCCACTCTCAGAGGCGGCGTATGACATACACGCGCCGCCTTGTAGCCGTCCGTTGGCAACACGCGCCGGCTCCCAAGACTCCACACGCCGTCCTCTCTTCGACTGTGCTTGCCACATGTCAAACGGAGACCCCAGTGGGCCCTACGCACCTCTGTCCATTTTTTTGGGCCAACAGTCAACAGATGACTATTGACTTTGACCAGTCAACGGTTGATTGGTCAACGGTCTAACGCTTGACTGGGACTAGGCTGACATGGCATGAGGTGGCGATGACGTGTCTTTGACCCTGACGTGGCGTTCTCTGATTGGCGCCATGTGGGTTGGGTTGACAGATGACATGGCAGTTGACTGCCATGTCATCATCTTCAACCTCCAGCTGGGTCCACCCGACCCAGTTGGAGCTTCGGCGGGTCATCGCGACCCACAAACTTTGGGAGGCCATATCTCCTTCGTTTTAGCTCCTTTTTTCGTGTTCTTGGTGTCGTTGGAATCGTAGTTCAGGGAACTACCAATCCATGGCATTTATTTGATCTTAAATCCTTTGTTTTATTGATCAAATCGTGAGTGAAGTGGTAGCGGCGACTAACGACCTACGAACTTCTTTCCTTCATTTCTCCCTCATCCAGAATCCGTTTGACGAGTTCTAAGCATCGTTGGAATCGTCTCTTCGCGATCTACGCAGTGCCGTCAATGTCGAGAAAAAATGGGGTGTTCAAAACTGAGTGTTTTCATGCTCCTCACTTCTTCAATTTCTTAAACTTGAGTTTTTGAAACCTATGTGGATTCAAAAAATGAAAAGCCTTAACTCCTCAAAAAATAGTCACCATTCATATTCGAAAATCATGTAAGAGAAGGAAAAAAACGCATGACAGGGGCGAGAGAAAATGTATATAAAATGTTCTGAATAATTTCCAAAAATAGACGAAAAATATATCAATCTGAAGAACATGAATTTACAAAAAATATATCTAAATGGCACGCATGACCCTAAACGCATGACTGTATGTACAGTGCAAAGACCAATGGTCAAGCACTCTTAACTGAAGAAAAAGGAGCTTTATCCCAGAAGCAAAAGCCCAATAAAGGCAAGGGACCCCAAAAGAAGAAGAGGAACCCAGGGACAAAGAAGGATAAGAATGCCTTCAAGAAGAACAAGAAACCTGCAAAGAAGCGAGACCTTTCTAAGGTCAAGTGCTACTATTACGAAAAGAAAGGCCATTTTGCAAAAGATTGCCCTGAGAAGAATAAGGTACTATGTGATAACCCTTCTCATTTTTCTTTTATTTCTAGTACTGCCTTTATAGCTGAGGCTAATCCTGTATGGGTTGTAGACTCAAGGGCCACAGACCATGTGAGTAGAGATCATGGGAACTTCACGGAGTTTCGCAGGCTACCAGCTAGAAGCAGATGGCTTTACGTCGGGAACAATGCGATGATAAAAGTCAAAGGGATCGGCACCTATAAATTGACTTTGCAAGGCGGGCGAACCCTAATTTTGCAAGATGTCCTCTACGCTCCGGAGATCCGACGAAACCTAGTGTCTGTTATTTCTTTAGTTAAATTCAGTTTTTATGTTAACTTTCATGATCAAGTTGTTGACATTTCAAATGGGACCGATTATTTCAGATTTGGTTGTATTTCAGATGGTTTCTTTGTTTTAATGAATTATGATTTTAATTCTAGTTAATGCTATGCAATTTCATCTAATGATAATTACGATACATGGCACGCCATATTAGGACACATTGGTTAAGAACTCATGACCAAACTAGCAAATGAAGGATTGCTAGGAGAAGTGTCGAAAAAGGAAATGTCTCTATGTAAGCATTACCTTGCTGGCAAAAGCACAAAGAAACCCTTCGGAAAGGCAAGTAAAGCAGAACATCCTCTTAAACTGATACACTCGGATATCTGCGGACTTATGAGTGTGAGGGCACGGCATGGAGCATGGTACTTCATTACATTTATCAACGATTTTTCATGATATGGACATGTATACTTGATCTCTCACAAGTCTGAAGCTTTAGAATGCTTCAGGAAGTACCTTAATCTAGTTGAAAATCAACTAAACTGTAAGGTTAAATCCTTGAGAACTGATAGATGTCGAGAGTATCTCTCAGAATAGTTCAAAACGCTATGTGATGAAAAAGGGATTGTCAAACAATTGACCATCCCTGGCACTCCTCAACAAAATGGGGTAGCCAATAGAAGAAATAGAACACTTCTTGATATGGTTAGGTCAATGATGTCACAAGCTGAACTACCAATTTCATATTGGGGCGATGCACTGTTGACTACGACATTCATACCTAACCAAGTGCCTTCCAAATCAGTCACTTCTACGCCTTATGAGCTGTGGACAGGCTATAAGTCAAATCTAAGTGTCTTACGACCATGGGGATCGACGGCCTATATACACAATTCGTCTCACAAACATGGAAAGTTGGGACCTCAAGGCAAGAAATGTATCTTTATAAGATACTCTGAGCAATCAAAAGGATATGTTTTCATTGGTGAAAATGAGGACAGCTCAATGACTGAGGTAGAGTCAAGGGACGCAGTGTTCCTAGAAGCATATTTTCCTAGCAGAGGAAGCCTTAACCAAACAAAAACTCTATATAAGAGTGAGGAAGTCGAAGACATCCCTCAGATTACTGACCCGAGTGGGAGAAATAAGTCATTTTCACAACATGGAAATGATAATCAAGCACAGGAAGAGAATCCTGAAGAACTCCCACCCCAGAGAAGCCAAAGGGATAGAATCCCTAAAAGACGCTACTCCATTGAAGGGGAAGTACTCATTGTCAATCCAAAAGACAAAGAGGAAGATCTGAAAAGTGTTAAAGAAGCGCTAACCGGATCTGCTAAGGAAATATGGCAAAAGGCCTTAGAATAGGAGATGAATTCCATGAAAGCTAACCAAGTTTGGGAATTGGTTTACCTGCCACCAAGCCGAAAGGCAATTGGGAACAAATGGGTTCTCAAATATAAACAAAAGGCAAATGGATCAATTGACAAACCCAAAGCACGCTTGGTGGCTAAGGGGTACACCCAACGAGAAGGGATAGATTATGAAGATACCTTCTCACCAGTGGTACATTTTAACTCAATAAGACTCATACTCGCCATAGTGGCAAGTATGGACTTGGAGTTATATCAAATGGATGTAAAACCCGCAGTCCTTAATGGAAAACTAGATGAAGAGATATATATGGAGCAGCCTGAGGGCTTTATAGAAAAGGGAAGTGAATAAAAGGTTTGCAAACTCCTAAGGTCCTTCTACGGACTGAAACAATTATCTAGACAGTGGTATCTAAGATTTCAAGAGGCAGTGACCTCATTCAACTTTGAGATGATCGAAGAAGACCACTATGTCTACATAAAGCGGTGTGGAGATGATTTTTTGATCTTATATCTTTATGTAGATGATATACTCCTGGCCGGAACGAGTCTTAAGGTAGTCAAAACAATCAAGGATTGGTTATCCTTGAACTTTGAAATGAAAGACATGGGCAAAGCAGAATATATCTTGGGAATCAAGATAAAGAGGAATTGTTCAAAAAGATTGCTATCCTTGTCATAAAAGGCATACATAGCAAAGATCTTAGAACGATTCAATATGAGAGACTGCAAACCTATGGATACCCCTGTGGTTAAAGGACACCACCTTAGCACAGACATGTGTCCCATGGAAGAATCCGAAATAAAGTGCATGAAAAAAGTCCTGTACTCGAGTGCAGTTGGAAGCTTGATATACGCTATGCTCTGTACTAGACCAGACATATGCTTCACAGTCAGACTTGTGAGCCGTTTTCAATCCAACCCTGGAGTAAAGCATTGGGAAGCTGTGAAAAAAATCATGAGGTGCTTGAAGGGAACCATGGATTACGAGCTATGTTACCAAGGTAGAGATATGCATCTAATAGGATACTCTGACGCCGACTGGGCGGGAGATATAGATGAACGACACTCCACCTCAGGATACGTGTACCTCCTAAACAATGGAGCAATTTCCTGGAGCAGCAAGAAACGTACCTCTTAAAAACATATTTTAAATTAAAATACATAAAATATAAAATTTATTTACTAATTTACCATTAATACTAAACCCCAAACTTTAATTGACAGCTTGTGAATATCTCAAACTTTTAAAAATTTGAATAAGTTTTTGTATATGTTTGTAGAAAAAATATGAAATTATAAATTTAAAGGACTTACACAATCTTCCAAACCTATATGGTTTATTATATAAGATAGGAAAACAAACGTACTTGATTTGTATTTTTAGTCATTTAAGAAACTAAAAATAAATAAAAGGAAAATTAATCCGGAAGTCCTTGTAATTTCCTTCGATTGTAAATCAGGTCTCTAGATTTTCCCCACTTTTACTGAGTCCTTTAATTTTATTCCATCAAATTCATTAGTCCTTCTATTAAATTGCAACAAACTACTAAAAATATTGCAGATTAGCACAAGCACGTGGAAAGACAGCTTGGAATTTAACTCATTTAAATTCCCACATAAGCAAGCTAAGCTTCCTTGTCTACTCTGTCCTTGATGCCACTACTACTCCTCCCTACCGAAAATTAGAGGCCACGAAGACTACGACGATGACAACGATGATGAGGACAATGACTATGATAATGATGATGACGACGATGATGATGACGACGGTGGTAACACCCTGCCTTTAATCACGTGATTATAATTCGATATTAGGTAATAATTTAGATTAGAGACCATCGGATAGTTTAAAACTCATTAGAAATTCCCTTTAGTAGTAGGGTCTTTATGAAATTTTCAAAACTTAATTCCTCTTCCGGTCTCAAGTTCGATTAGCGAATATAATCACCTGTGCAGTATATCCACATTTAAGTATGACAGAGTGTATAACCAAAATCCCAGCAACCCCCCGGGTTCAACTACATATATGGAGTTTATAATCCTGAGTAGGGGATTACAGAACCAACTATTCAACCTATATACGTCTCAAAATATTATACAGTAATCCCTATTCAAAATGGACAACCAACCAAAAACCATACTAGTGTCCCTAGTATACTCTAACCGCTCCGAGTCACGCGCTTCTCCTTGGAGCCAGTCGCCCTGTCTGAAAGGTTAGTTCAAAGGAAAGAATGAGATTCAAAAGAATCCCAGTAGTAACTAAGCATTTATACCACACATAAGCACATAGCATGTAAGCAAATCATCATGCAGCAGCAGCACATATCACACTCCACCCTCCTCCCCTTTCTCCGCCGGGAAGGCACACTGCCTAACCCGAACCGTTGTTAGCTACTCAGGGACTATCGGCGTGGCAGTGCATACATATAGCCTTATAGCCCATACAGCTATTCGGCTTTCACAAATGGCCCGTCGGCCTCCACAAATAGCCTTTCGGCTCACATAATCACATATATCACACCTCATCCTCATCCCCTTTCTCCGCCGGGAAGGCACACCGTCCTAACCCGAACCGTTGTTAGCTACTCAGGGACTGTTGGAATGACAGTGCTAACACAAATCCACAGATGTCGCAGCATACGAATTCATTACAAATCAACGATATAACACACATGCAATGCATCATATATGGTACAAAAGAAAAGTCACTACCTGATCCTTTCCTGATGTTCGCTGGCGTAGTTGGCTCACGAGGGCGGCAAATATCGAATCCTACAATTCCAAATGCACTATTTAGACACTTCCATAGTGTTACTTGGGGTTATATGAGTCTATAATGAAAATTTACAAAAATACCCCCGGGGACCCGGCCCGGGCCCGCCGTACCCGGTCCGGTTGCACTTTTCCCGAAATTCTAATATGGGCTTTCCTAACATATTTCAGCCCAAGGAATCCATTTCCGGACTCGGAATTATCAAATTCAATGTAAAATTACGAAATTGCCCTTGGCAGCCCTACTTTTAGGGTTTTAGGGGTGTTTCCGTAATTATGCTTTCTCGGCCTTTTTTGAAAAAGTGCCCAACTGTAACCCCACCTAATTTTCGCCCCTGAACTCAATGGAACCATCAAATCATTGAAAATCCAACTCTAAGACCCATTTCTAGGGCTGGCCGAAATTTATGAGTTCTCCAGGGAAAATCGGGGTTTTACGATTTCGGCTCCGTAAACGCGTTCCTTTCTACTCCTAACCACTTTATTAACCATTACATTAGGTTACAACTAACATTAAGACCCAATTTGGGCAGCATAACCCCTAGGCCACATCATTTCCAAACTTTAAAACCAATGGCAATCCGGCGAAATTTCACCGATTAAATTGCCCACAGCAGCCAGAATAAGCAATATACGAAAGTTTGGAAGTTACCTCAAGCTCCCACTAGCTTTTCCCAAATTTGGCTGAACCCTAGCCTCTTTAAAACACCAAGTTTTGAGCTTCACAACCTTAAAGAATAAAGAGGAGTGGCTTAGAGTCGGAGTTATACGCGTTAGGAGCTAGATCGTCGGAGAAATCGGCTTACCTTGCGAGATTTCTTCCTCTTTTTCTCTCCTTTCTCCAAGCTCTCTTCACGTTTTTTTTTCTGTGAAATGCGTCGGGAATGGCTGATGAAGATGGTGTAATTGGTTTTAAGTCCATGTTGATGTCATCATACAATATGATGATGTCATAATTTTAATTTCCCATTTTCGGATTTCTCAGAAATTCTGGCAGATTTTCTGCCCTAACTTTGAAAAATCATAACTAATTCTAGAAAAATCGAAATGAGGTGATTCCAAAGCCAAATGAAAGATATTTAAGTCCTCTTCATAGGAAAAATATTGGCCATTACTGAAAATCACCACAAAATTCCCAGAATTTCAATCTTTGCATACTGTTCCAGAAAATAATTAATTCCGCTGGGCAAACTTCAAAAATCCAAAACTCTTAGGTCACAAATCAAAATGATACAAATTATATGTTCATTTTGAAGCTTGACATGTGAACTTTAATACTGGAAAATTTCAGAATTTTTAGACACCATTTGCCTATTTAAAACGTCCATACAAACGGACTGCCCAGAATAGAATTTCACTGGACAGAATTTTAGATTTTGCATCTTTGCTTCCATTGGTTCCATTTTCATACCAAACATCATTCCCACATAAATTTTCACAAGGAATCCATTGGAATCATTAAAATATCCAAATTCCCATCACACATTCTTCAAAAGTGTTTATTCAACAATAATTACATCCACTTTTGAAGTCATTAGCCCTTAATCACTTTTTGGGATATTACATTTCTCCCCCCGTAAAATAAATTTCGTCCTCGAAATTTGTCACACAACTTGAGCCATAAACTCTGGATAACGTCTTCGCATATCCGCCTCCGCTTCCCAAGTTGCTTCCCTCTGAGTCATTCCCTTCCAGATCACCTTCACAAAGGGAATGCTTCGGTGTCTGAGCCGTCGTTCTTCTCTATCAATGATCTGTTCTGGCTCTATCGCATATGTAAAGTTATCTTGTAGCTCAACCTCTTCATACTCAACTATGTGAGATGGGTCTGGTTGGTACTTCTTCAGTTGGGAAACGTGAAACACGTCATGGAGTCTGCTCAAACTTGGGGGTAGGGCTACTCGATAAGCAACAGGCCCAATCCTCTCAAGGATTTCAAAAGGACCTATATATCTCGGGCTCAGCTTCTTCCTCTTGATGGCTCGCCCAATACCCGTAATTGGTGATACTCTCAGGAATATGTGATCACCAACCTCAAATTCTAGAGGCCTTCTCCTCTTGTCAGCGTAGCTTTTCTGTCGACTCTGCGCTGCAAGCAACCTCTTACGAATAATCTGAATCTGTGCAGAGGTTTGATCAACCAAATCTGGCCCATAAAGCTTCCTTTCGGACAATTCATTCCAGCATATTGGTGATTGACACCGTCTTCCATACAATGCTTCATACGGAGCCATTTGGATGCTCGCATGATAGCTATTGTTGTAGGCGAACTCAGCAAGTGGGAGGAAACGATCCCAACTTCCTTTAAAGTCGAGAACACAAGCTCGCAACATATCTTCCAGCGTCTGAATTGTTCTCTCAGATTGTCCATCCGTTTGAGGATGATAAGCCGTACTGAATCTCAGTTGAGTACCTAAGGCTTCATGCAATGCTTTCCAGAATCTCGAAGTGAATCGGGGATCTCGATCGGAAATGATATTCTTCGGTACACCATGGAGTTTCACAATTTCTCGGATATAAATCTCTGCTAGCTTATCCGGAGAGTAACCAGCATCGATTGGTATGAAGTGGGCTGACTTTGTTAATCGGTCCACAATTACCCAGATCGCATCATAGTTTCTGATCCTGGGTAATGCCACAACCAAATCCATGGTCACGCTTTCCCATTTCCATTCCGGAATCTCAGGACTCTGAAGTAAACCAGGTGGTCTCTGGTGCTCGATTTTCACCTTCTGGCATGTGAGACACCTTGCTACATACTTCGTCACATCACTCTTCAAACCCGGCCACCAATATACAGATTTCAGGTTATGGTACATTTTGGTCATACCAGGATGAAGAGTATATCGACTCTTGTGTGCCTCATCTAGAATCTTCTGCCTCAACTCCGCCTGAAGTGGAACACAGATTCTCTTCTGATAGCAAACTAATCCACGAGGCGATAGGTCATACCCTGGAACTTCTCCCCGCTCAATTCGAGTCATATTGCGCTGTATCCAGTCATCTTGCCTCTGAGCTTCTTCAATCTCAGTTCTCAGATCACTTTCCTCTTGAGAAACAGTGTAATTGGCACAAATGATCTGGTTTGTCAAATTCAAATCACGAAAGTCTTCAATCAGTTTCTTCTCTTGTATCATCATAGCGGCAATGAGAACGATCTTTCGACTTAGAGCATCAGCGACTACATTTGCCTTACCCGGATGATATTTTATTTCCAGGTCGTAGTCCTTAAGCAATTCCATCCAGCGGCGCTGTCTCATATTCAGTTCTTTTTGATCATATAAGTATTTGAGACTCTTGTGGTCGCAGTACAGTTCCACAGTCACACCATACAGGTAATGACGCCAAATCTTCAAAGCAAACACAATGGCCGCAAGCTCCAGATCATGAGTGGGATAGTTCAATTCATGAGGTCTGAGCTGTCGAGAGGCGTAGGCCACCACACGTCCCTGCTGCATAAGGACACACCCTAATCCCTGCCCACTGGCATCAGAATACACAACATATGTCAAACTGGGATCGGGCAAAATCAACACAGGTGCCGTAGTCAACCTCTTCTTCAGCTCCACAAAACATTTTTCACATTTCTCATCCCACACAAACGGCTGATCCTTTCTCGTGAGCTTGGTCATCGGCAACGCAATACGAGAGAAATTTTGGATAAATCTCCGATAATAACCAGCAAGACCCAGAAAACTGCGTATTTCCGCCACAGATTCTGGCCTCTTCCAGTCTAGTACTGCTTCCACTTTACTAGGATCCACAGAGACCCCTTCTTGCGAGATAACATGGCCTAAGAATTTCACTTCTGATAGCCAAAACTCGCACTTGCTCAATTTAGCATATAATTGCTTCTCGCACAAGATATTCAATACGATTCTCAAATGATGCTCATGCTCATCCTTATTCTTGGAATATATCAGAATGTCATCGATAAATACAACAACAAACTGATCCAGGTATTGTCGAAAGATACGGTTCATGTAATCCATGAATACCGCAGGCGCATTGGTTAGCCCAAATGGCATCACCAAGAACTCATAATGACCGTACCGGGTTCGAAAAGCAGTCTTCGGAACATCCTCCGCTTTCACTCGCAGCTGATGATACCCTGACCTTAGATCAATCTTTGAAAACACACATGAACCAGAGAGTTGATCTAATAGGTCATCGATTCGGGGAAGAGGGTACTTGTTCTTGATAGTAACTTTATTCAATTCCCTATAATCGATACACAACCGTAGGCTTCCATCTTTCTTCTTCACAAATAACACTGGAGCTCCCCAAGGCGACACACTGGGTCTAATGAACCCTTTCTCAAGCAAATCTTCTATTTGTTTCTTTAGTTCCGCCATCTCGTTTGGGGCCATGCGATATGGGGCCTTTGAAATAGAACCAGCTCCAGGCACAATGTCAATTGGGAACTGAACTTCCCTTTCAGGAGGCAATCCACTAAGGTCATCCGGGAATACCTCAGGGAATTCATTCACCACGGGTATATTACTCAAGGTTTCACCAGCTTCCCCCTGAACGGAGAAGAATACCATATACCCCTGGCAACCCTTTTCAATATATCTCTCCGCTTTAGCCGTAGAAAGGAAATTCATACTAGCACCTACAGCTTCAGCCCTCTGAGAAACAGGATATACTATCCTCTTATTCCCGCAATCAAGTAATACGTTATTTGCCGTTAACCAATCAAATCCCAAAATGACTTCCAACTGGTAAAGCGGCAAACAAATCAAGTCTATAACAGACTGACGCCCTTCCACAGTTATAACACAATTCAGGCAAACTTCTGTGGTTAAGGCTTTAACACCCATCGGAGTCGATACTACCAAATCGAATGGTAACTTATGCACATGCATACCCAGGCGTTTCACACAATCATACGCAATAAAGGAATGACTGGCACCCGAGTCGAACAATGCTTGTAATAGATAGCCATTTAAAGAGATTTTACCTTGTATCAGCTCAGGAGATCTACGAGCCTCCTCATGGGTCATTGCAAACACTCGACCCTGTGTCTTCGGCCTTTGCTCCGCTCGTGGTTGTTGACAATCTCTAGAAAGATGTCCTGGCCGCTTGCAATTAAAACAAATCATTTCTCCCTGACAATTCTGGCCATAATGTGATTTGTTGCAGCGACGACATTTCCACTCGGTTGCAGATCTCTGAGGTTCACGGTCTCTGGGCTGATAGGGCTTCTTATCACCGCCCTTGTATGAAGAAGATCCTTGGCCTTTCCGCTTCTGGGAAGCATTACCCTTACTGGGTTCACTGCGGTGGCCAGTAGCTCTGGTAGGATTCAACTCCCTCAGATTATTCTCCGTAATTCGACATTGCTCCACAGCCTTGTTGAACTTAGTGAATTGGTTCGTAACCAATCGCTTTCTCAATTCTCGCCTCAGACCGCGGATGAGCATATCAGAACTCCATTCTCCATCATCTTTAAACCGGAGGTAAGAGGAGTACCGAGCTAACCGGACAAAACGGGACAAATAGTCGTCAAAGCTCTCTGTATCCCCTTGTTTGATGTTGAGAAATTCTGTCTCCTTCTCGAGCCGCACTGATTTGGGAAAGTATTTCTCGTTGAACTCTTGTTGAAACAGTTCCCAAGTCAATGGTGTTTCATTGCTCTTCAATGTCAGGGCGATATTCCGCCACCAACGATCCGCGTCCCCCTCGAGTTTATACACTGCCAACCGTGGCTTCACCTCCTCTGGGCAACACAGAACCTCAAATATCTTCTCCAGTCTGTACAACCAATCTTCGGCTGCCTGAGGATCAAACCTTCCTCTGAACGCCGGAGGCATATGCTTACAGAATCGGGTGACCCAATACTGAAGGTCTTTTTCCTCCCTGGGTGGCATCCCATATGATTCCTGATTCAAGGTAGCACGAGGTGGGGATTCTAGAGGTCGTGCTGATCCTTCTGCAGTGTCCTCATGTCGAGTCTCTTCTTGAGTCTCCTCCGGAGTGGATTGAACCGGACCTTCCTGGTTCTTCGCCTTCTCAGCTCTGAGCTCTTCCCTCAGTTCAGTGATCATATCTCTTTGATCCCGAATTAGACCCATAAGCTCTTGCATTGCATCTGGTGGGTTTTCATTATCACCTTCCACCACAGGGTCTACACGCGGAGTTTTGGGGCGTCCTCTAGTCTTCTTCATTCTACAAATAGCTTGCCCCATTAATTTAGCAGAGATGGTATGCACATATGGTCACAAAACTTATATGTATCCAAGTCATTTAAACATATATGTGCACATACAACAATCATTCACAAACAATCTTTTATCCCTAAACCAACTAAGGGATCTATCCTAGCAAACTCTACCCTTGCCAGG